>JANDKE010001848.1:0-12248 GCA_027627275.1 Coprinellus aureogranulatus | reverse complement strand
CGGAGTGGAAGTACTTGTCCCGGTGGGCACTTCGAACGCCTTGCGCCAGAGTCCGAAACGGAAGTGAGGGGTATTCTTCTCGTAGAGCTCGATGCGCTCGCGGCACTGCTTGAGCCATGGAGCGCGGGAACGGTCTTCCATGTTCCAGATGAGGGCGAGTGGAGCGTTGGGCTTGAGGATCCGAGCGAATTCCGTCAGGCAAGCGTCGAAGTCAGTCGCCCAATGGAATGCCTGCCAATGTACAGACGTTGAGGCGAAATCCCAAGGAAGGATACAAGGGGAAAGAGCCAACCTGGGCGATAATTAAGACGTCAGCCCAATGATCTGGGAGGTTCGTCTTATCGAAAGTACCGTCGATGGTGACGACACGAGGATCCTGAATGGACTTCACGAAAGACTTTCGCATGCCCTCGCTGGGCTCTACAGCTTCAAGGCGTCCGATAGACTCAGCCCAAGCAGGATGGGTCAGAAGGTTGCGAGTAAAGATACCCGAGCCCGAGCCCAGTCTAATCAAGCACGTCAGACAGGCATAGAACACGAGGTCGACGCAAGAGATCGTACTCTGCGACGTTCAAAGGTGGTGGAGACCTGACTGCTTCGCGAATCTGGGCAATGGGCTGCTCAGGATAACTGGGTCGGAATCTGGTGCGTACTTTCAGTCAGTACAGCGATGTTAATGAAGGATTTCAGGCATACTTGTTATACTGCTCATTCCCTACTCCAAACCCAGCCTTCGCGATTTCGTGCCAGTTTGAATTGGAACGAGTTTGAGTTCCTCCACGCTTGGAAGCAAGCCCGGCGGCTGCACGAGCTAGAGGACGAGTACGAAGCAATGACATACTGGTGATGGTGGTACGAATTCAAGGCACTGCGCCCGAATTTCGGCGCTAAAGGGCGGATTCAAGGCGAACTTCCCCTTCGGGACCAACAAGCGCACACAGCCGCGACCACGTGCGGGACAGGACCCTCGGCATTTGCCGTGTCAGGTCCATGGCCCGCTGTCGGCGCTTGTTCGGTTTGCTCCCAACTGCTATGTCGGTCCACCCCAAGTCCCTCTGGCTCCCCTATTCGGCCTGTCAAGCGCCTGTTTTTGGGTTTCTGAAGTCTATATAACTCGCCAAATAGTCGTATGAAGCGATTTTAAAGCTTCAGTTTCCCTTCTGTCAATTCCAGCCCTCTACATCGATATGCCTGACGTCGAAACGATTCTCAACTACTGCGTTCATCTTGACTCTAAACCCGCCTTCAAGTATGTCTACGACCCACCGGAGGGCACTGCGAAGTCCAACATCGAGATGAAGCCCTACCCTGCTATCATTCACGATGCTAGGGGCACCCAATTCGAGGAGGACGCTTCCCTGGATGACAATGGCTTCAAGTTCGTCAAGCACGTCGCTGAAGAGAAGACTTTCTACGACGAGGAGCGCGTTGTCGGCGGGTACTACAAGGAGATTGAACAGATGCTGCTGAAGACCATGCCTGGGGCAAAGCGCGTCTTCATCTGGGACCATACCATTCGACGCCTTCAGGAGCAACCTGATCATATGGACAAGGGTACTCCCCGCGGACCTGCGGTTAGTTTCCTTCCTTCTGACATGCGCAATCGACTAACGACTTCTTCAGAAAAGCGTCCACATCGACCAAACATACGAAGCCTCCGTAGCTCGTGTACGCCGTCACCTCCCCGAGGAAGCAGACCGCCTCCTAGCGTCTCGTTTCCGTATCATCAACGTATGGCGTCCCATCGAGAACCCCGTTGCCCACACTCCTCTCGCCGTCGTCAACTGGCAGTCGGTTGACTCCGAGAAGGATTTCATGCACACTCGCCGGTTCTACCCCACTTTCGAGGGCTCAGCCTTCAACGTTCGCCACAGCGAGAAGCACGAGTGGTGGTATCTCGGCTCTCAGACTCCGGAGGAGTGTACCCTCATTAAGATCTTCGACAGCGTCGACGACGGCAAGACGGCGAGGGCCACCGCCCATAGCGCCTTTGACGACCACACTTCGCCTCCAGATGCTCCCCAGCGCCAGTCAATCGAAGTGCGCTGCATGGTTTTCGATGCTGAGTAAATGTCTCATTGTATGTACGACCTTCCGCGAACAAATTGCTTGGAGCAAACGAAATCGGACAATCCCGTCTGGTTTGACGTATCACAATGTTCGCTTGTTCTGAATCTGCATAAATACAACCGTGTCCCGGCTTGCCTTCCCTGAGCTTGACTCTCACCATGACTGCCCTGGACTATCTCGACGAACCGGAGGAGAACCCCACCCTTCCCGCGGTGCCCCAAAGTTTGGCCATGCACTCCTCCCGTACTTCCAATTCGAACCGGGTTTTGTGAACCTGAACGTCGGTTCGTGTGCTCATGTCCTTTTGTTATCATCCATTCCGACTGACATTCGCGTATCAGGGTCGGAGGGTGCCATTGCCCCTCCACGTCCAACGCGCCTGTGACGCTCTAATCCGCCGGGCAGAAGGCTCTCCGGACAAATGGAAGAAGTTCATTCGGGGACCTCTGGTGGAGGCAACTCGAAAGAGGGTTGCGCCACTGCTCGGTGAAGGTGTCAGTGCGGACGAACTGGTTTTTGTGACGACGACCAGCCATGCCATTGACATGGTTCTGAGTAGCTTCGACTGGGAAGCTGGGGATGTCATTCTGTATCGTACGTCCCTGAGTTCCACGCGCCCCGATCGTGTGAGAAGTTAATCCAGTTGATAGTGTCGACCACTTGGAAGGGCGCCAAAGGCCAAATTTCCTTCATCCGAGACAAGTACGGCGTTAGCACGTCCGTGTACAACGTTGAGTTCCCGACAACCCCTTCCGCGATTCTATCCGGATACCGGTCCCAACTGAAAGCGATCGACGCTGTCTTACTCCGTACCAGCGCATCTCCGACCTCCCCAAAGATTGTCGCTGTCATAGACGCTATCTGTTCCAAACCTGGAATCAGGTTCCCTTGGGAGGATATGGTTCGGATCGCACGCGAGGAAGGCGCGTATAGCGTGGTCGACGCAGCTCATTGTCTCGGACAGCAATTGGACATTGACTTGGGGAAGGTGGCACCCGACTTCTGGGTTACGGTACGAACTCCAATTCCATATTGATTTTAATCTCGGGAATCGTTCGGCTTACCTTCGTCGTTCCACCAGAGTTGCCACAAGTGGTTCTACGCACATAGAGGGTGCTCTTTGTTGTACGTCCCCAGAAGGTCGGTACCAACGTCATTCCTCTTCGTCTCATTTCGTTGAAGGGGAGCATTTTCTCATACAGGAATCACCATCTCATCAAGGCCGCGTTCCCGCACAATTCATATCCGAGTTCGCCAACTTCGACCCTGCAGGAACGAGTTGAGGGTGAGTGCGACATTCCAGTTCGGTTTCTCCCGTCTTTGACCACCAGTATTTTGATTATCATTTTCATTTGTGCAGGGGCGACTACAAGAGACTTCACCTCGTTCCTCAGCGTCAACGCAGGTACGTCGGTCCGAGGCCAACGGCGAAGCGAATAAACGCCCTAATCTACTCTCTTCAACAGCGTTCGACTTCCGCTTGTGGCTCGGCGGCGAGCATCGAATCAATGCCTACTGTCACAACCTCGCTCTCATTGGAGGGCGGCGAATGGCTGAGATATTTGGGACCTGCCTTATGGACGAGAGTCCCAACGNGACTCATTTCACGGCGAACATGGTGAACGTCAAGTTGCCGTTATCTCCCTTGCTTCGGGAAACCCACGATATCGTGCATTGGGTCGATAGCAAGCTNNTGAGNAGGNAGTTCAACGTGTATGGTTTGGTTTACCAGCANGGNAGACNGGGAGAGTGGTGGGTNAGATGCTGTGCGCAGGTCTGGAACGAGGTACGCTCCTCATTCCCTTCNTTCTTCGCGTCGGNGTNCTGAATGTTTNATTGACTTCATTCTTCCCTCCCGGCATNTTTACAGGTATCCGATTTCGAGTACTTNGCAAAGNTNCTGCTTGCCTTGTGTGGCGAACTGGAGCGAACATTCTTGCTGTTGTAATAGTTTGGTCTACTNTCTNATCGTCACCNGTTCACCGCCNAGCNNACCTCAGATTTTGNAGTCGAATTTCATATNCATTCATTCTGTCGAACTTCGTGTTGACATNATCGCTCCAGAAANCTTTTACATTCAAGTTGCCATAGTCTCTTCGAAGTCGTTCGANGTGCCTCGCTTTTTTACTCGTTCCGCTTGGNAGCACTCGANNCAACAGGCGGATTTATNGACAGTGGCAGGAGGATTGAACCTGAGGCCTGGAGTCNGACGGAAATGATAATCAGGGTCAAATTCGGAGTCCAAAGCNTGCCCGCTCCCGCCCTTCAAACCGGCTACCCATTTGGAGACCAAAGACAAGGCTCGAACCCCTCTTGTCGACCGGAGACAACACCNACCGGCTTCGATAACGAAAANACAATGTCAAATTCGGTTCAGGGAGAGNGGGATCGCCTCTTTTCATCCATCGTACGTCATGCTGTTCAGTTTGGACCCTTGCAAAGTCATTTCCAAGTGCCCGTGTAGTGCGATTCGGTCGTGGTTCACTGCATGTTTGCTCAAGTCTTCGTGCCGAGCGGGANACTTGGTCTTGTTCGGATATGACGCGACGCCAAACGTCGGTCTGGTTGGGGCTGCCGTGAACGTTCTGTTTGTGAATTGCACAAGGCGCTGAACCGTAGCGATAGATCGGCGTACGACTTCAGAAATTCCTCGTGTTCATTGGTCTGCACCCTACGAATCGTTATCTATATATTCTCTCCGCTCACCTGAATTTGAGCCAGACCCATCGCCTTCCCTCCACCCAATCGGACAAGTCGCATAACCACGCTATGACTATCGAACTGATCCCCACCATCCCTGCTCCCTCTGGGGACAAGATCATCCTCTACGATATCCCAGGCCATGCTGCGTCCGACGTTGCATGGTCGCCGAATACTTGGAAAGTTCGGTAAGCCGTTTTCGCCCTCTTGCATTGCGACCTTGCCCTAACTTTGAATCATCTCAGTTTCGTCCTCAACCTCAAAGGGCTCGATTACCGCACTGAGTGGATCGAATACCCGGATATCTCACGCCTGTACTCCGTGCTCGTCCTGCCCAGCAAGGAGAGCCGCGATGGCCGCCCTCTCTACGGACTTCCTGTGATCCACGACCCCTCGACTAACACCAGCCATCGGCGACTCCCTCCACATCGCCCAATACCTCGAGGATACCTACCCCAGCAACCATCTCCCCGCCTCTCTTCCCTGCAGGCTCTCGCGGGCTNCAGGCTATGTTCGTCGACATCTTCATCCAGAAAATCTCCGACCCTCTTCACTACATCACCTCCGANTTCGCATGCCGCCAACTNCCTCCTCGTAGCAGNGCNTACTACAGGAACAGNAGAGAGGCTCGGTACAACTGCCGTCTCGAGGACATCGCGCCTGCNGGTACGGAGAAGAGACAGGTCGTGTGGGACGGTGTCCGTGCGGGATTCAAGTCTTTCCACAAGTGGGCTCANGTCGCNTCGAAGAACCAGCCTTTCATNACGGGCGACAAGCCCTGCTTCGCCGACTTCGTNGTCGCGTCTTANCTTACCTGGTTNAAGCGCTTGCTNGGNGAGAAGAGCCCGGAGTGGNTTGAGCTNATGGAGGCTGAGGACAAGAGGTGGTCCACNCTGATGAAGGCAATCAAGCCTTGGGANAAGGTNGACGAGGAGGGATTGGCGCTCTTTNGGTCTACATTCAAGTTGAAAGCTTGAACGNACTGTANGGANTTGTAATGGTACTTTTAGATTCGTNGTATANTTCCCTTTATGCTCGNTGTTATCGTAGTANNTCTCGNNATCCANCCANANATTTCNGNGNACCTTNNAACTTTGANNCTCTANGACCNAACGTGCNTNAGNCNAAAGGCGGAGACTCCCCAAAGCGCTGNCNACTGACNGTNGATTCNGNCGCGNGTATGCTTANGNCGNNTATTGGGGTTCGAAGAAAAAGTCGTCNCACTCCTTTCTCGTCATNGAATANAGGTNGGTNNCCAGAAGCTTGCCCATTTCGAGNACCACCNCNTCGCGTTCNATCGCTNCCTTCCTCCAGTCCTCGTAGGTCTTCAAATCCGATGCCGTGTAGCGAATGGCGATGGCGACAGTCAGAATATAGTTGATTTTATTCTTCAAGAGGAACAGAATGTACGCCTCGCTGTATCCACTCTCTGGACGGAACTTGTCGATGGCGTCGAAGAAGTCGCTGACCGGTTTCGTNGTGTCGTGTTCGAGTGCATCGAGTTTGTCTTGAGCATAGTATGTTCGACAGTCTGGACCAAGGGAACTGTACTCTTCTAGGAAAGACTCGCTGGGNTGCATGCTGCACAGGGCGGTAGTGAGAAAGGGGTTCGTTCAACNCCCGTCCTTGCAGAAGGCATATNATTTATAAATGCTTTCGTNACGGGAGGCTGCCATAGGNGGCTGACCCACTTGTACAGCGTCATTTAGCCCGCCGCCAGAGCCATTTGCAACCCTGGGCGCCTCGAGCGTGCTACCCTGGGAGGCATTGTTCCAGGAGTAGCTGAACGTGAGGAGCGTGAATGTAGTTCGGCGAGAGAAAGGGCCTTGGGCAGTGCGGGAGAGGAAGCACGATTGAGTTACNTTGGGCGNGACAAACGGATGNAGTANANTTACAGANAGCATTCCAACAGTACCNATTTACGCCTGGTCGAACACCAGACACCTAACNTCGATGGACTGCCTCTTCGGCTTGTCNTCCCCATCAGTAGGGTCCGCAAACGCAGTATGCAAGCACATCTTCGCNAAACCATCGTCCTTGACCGTATCCGAGCACTTCAACAATACGCACTCCTCCGGCGTCATACCACGAAGGTACCACCANCTGTGGTTCTCGTGGTGCCTGACGTTGTACGTTCCACCCTCTCCCTTGCCCGGGCCGAGCATCTTGCGAGTGACGACCAAATCCCTCGCGTGGTCGACCGAACGCCAGTCTGCTACGGCGAGAGGGGTATGAGCGACGGGGTTAGCGATAGGACGCCAGACGTTGATGATGCGNACGCGTTGGTTCGGGAGGAGANANAAGNCGNTTGGCCTCGTCCTCTGGGAGGTGCTTGTAGACGCGCNTCAANGCNGACTCTTCNGTTTGGTCGACGTGNACGCGAAGCTANATAAGGCACGAATCGCGTCAGCTGCANGGCAATAGCACNGTAAACNACAAACTAACCAGAGGCCCACGTTCAGCACCNCTATCNCCCTTNGGCTCCTCCGCCAAGCGNCTCAGGGTATGGTCAAAGATGACGACCTTGCTTGCACCCTNGACGTTCTTCATGANCAAGTCCTGGACTTCNTTGTAATAACCTTCGNCAAAGCCGGCTTCGTCATCAAACTCCTTCTCTTGAGCAGGCCAGCNAAGGAATTGGAATGCNTGGACGTCGAGAGACGCTNCAGTCTCCATAGGCGTGTTGCGAGCATCGTGGACGATGGTCTCGTAAGGGACAATGTCGAAGTTCATCCATGGCTCGCCTGGGGGAGGCGTGGTGATGTACTTGATCAAGGGGATAGGACCGTGCGGGACGCAGTAGTTGAGAGTCGTCTTGATGTCGAGAGGAGACTCGCTCGCCATGGTGAATAGAGTATGGTGTACTGCAGAGAGGGCGGTGAGGTGGGACGTGGATGACCTTGCNANACAGTTTTGAACCCAGACCAGAGTGTCGAGACGCGTCCATACNTTATGCCGAGTTAGTCGCAGGGATTTGCTCGGGACCCACGACTCGGCGTTCATTGTGTGCCATGAGCANCGTNCCCGCCCCAAAGTTCACTTCCAAATTGATTTGGATGAGGGAACGTCATTGAGTAATTTGGAATGATGCATTCCAGACGTCGAATCTCTTCCCGGAGGTTTCTNTTTCGACTCAGTTCGCCTCGAGGTCNGGTCGGTTCGCNTCACCAGGTTATCACGGAATGTTNCTGTCTGGACCACCCGAAACTAGAGAGGGTGATGAGACTGAGATAATGGAAGGGNCGTCACACTCACCGACTTCCACCCGAACAACGCTAGNCGTGCACCCACGGCCCTTCCAAGATCTACCCAANGTTCCCAACGCCATCTCCAATCCCNNCCACCGAACATCCCCTCCNCACCTTCCTATCGCAANGAACAATGAGCGGCGACTTCNAGACCACCCTCAACTACTGTGTCCCCACCTCCACCTCTCCTAATGAACCACTCGTCAAATACGTNTTCGATCCGCCCCCAGGCGTTCCGAAGCAGAACTTCGAGCTCCAGCCNTTCCCGGTGACNGTCCGCGATCTGCGAGGNGCCAATGCCGATATCGAGAAGATCGCTTCGCTNGATGTGCAAGCCTTCCAGTTCGTCAAGCACACAAGCAAGGAGNANGATTTCGATGACGAGGAGAGGATCACGACGGAGTACTACAAGGAGGTTGAGCAGCTTGTCAAGGACCATGTNCCTGGAGCTANGCGCGTCGTTATCTTTGACCATACGCTGAGGTAGGGATCCGTACCTTNGCTTNNACATACNCCGTGACTAACNGTTNATACAGGCGNCTTGCGCAGGANCCCACNGCNCGACAGGCCACNAGTAANGATCGTGGACCNATTGTAGGTCCTTGNNACNTCACCCNTNCNANGGATCCNGNCTGATTACCNNTTGCAGCTGCGGGTNCACGTCGACCAGACTCTTGAAGCGGTTTATCAGCGAGTTCGACGACACCTCCCCGCAGAGGACGCCGAGCACCTTCTCTCCTCGAGGACCCGCGTCCGCCTCATCAACGTATGGCGCCCGATCCAGAATGCCGTCGCCCACAACCCTCTCGCGCTCGCTGACTGGCGCTCTGTCAATCCGGAAACCGACCTCCTCGAGACCCGCCGTGTCCTTGAAGGAGCCCAGAAGCCTGAACCAAATGGTGCTCTATACAACGTGAGATACAACCCCAAGCACATGTGGTACTACCTCTCGGACCAAGCGCCTGATGAGGTGACCTTGATCCAATGCTGCGATAGCTTGGTGGAAACGAAAAAGGATGTGGCTGTCGCTGCGCCTCACACGTCGTTCCCTGACACTCGGTCCCCGCCGGAGGCACCGAGGAGGCAGTCTATCGAGGTGCGATGCCTAGTATTCGACGACATATGAAGCGATATTCGTAGGGATTGCTATGTCTGTGTGTCAGTGAAAGTACGCTATACCTTGATGAACTCTCTAACGCGAATCCCAATCTTGTTCTCAATCCACCTCTTGGCTTAGCTCATGGATACGATAATGAACTGTAGGGCTGTGATGAATGCGTCTATATTCCTCCTGAAGACGCTACAGCGCATGACTCACCTGTATTCCTCCCCTCTGCGTGATGCACATTGCTGTCCAAGCTCAACCCACGCTTGACTGGCAACAGCATCCGGATTGAGCCGGACCATCCACCGCCGGAACACGCCGTACCGCGTCACCAAATCAGCGGGCGCTTAAAATCTGGATTCCAGAGGCAACTTGTTTGGAAGTGCGAATGTCGTTCCGTTGGGAAGATGGGAGTACGAGAATGGCTGCGGACTGCGCAACTTCCGAACTTAGACGCATCATGACGCGGTCCTCCTCACACATGCTGCGGATTCNNCGCCACCNCGTCGCAAGGTGNTCCNCNTGGACTTGCGCAGTCAGGTAGACGTCAAACTGGATACTTCGTGAAGTGAAGGCCCGGGCTCAGACCTGCCGGCATCTCAGCTGTCCGTTACGCGTAACCTCGGCAGTCTCNTCTATGCAGGCGAGAAACCAATCAATCCTTGCCCTTCCCTCTGGATCTAGGGAGCTTTCCGGGAGCGAGGAAAGGTCCTAGGTGAAGAAATGACGTTCTTTGGGTTCAAGAAGCAAGAGCCGCAGCAGNATCGGCCGCCATAGGGTACGAGCGTCGNCCCATCTTTCAGCGAGGCGACTAAACCAGCGCCACTATGCTTCCTGTATAAATAGACGCTCATACAAACCAGAAACACATACTTCCAAGCCTCCCCAGAGTCTCCAGANANTTNTCTGCATCCATGACTTCCAACGAGAATCNTACCTCAGCTGTCCGAGTCGCCATCGTCGGCGGCGGGCCCGGAGGNCTCACCCTCGCTTGCATCCTCAANACNATGCACATCCCCTTTACCGTTTTCGAGCTCGACGCGTCTCGTTCGGCCCGTAGCCAAGGCGGGACTCTCGACATCCACAAGCGCTCAGGCAGGCTCGCCCTCGAGAAAGCTGGGCTCCTCGACGAATTCAAGAAACGCATGCGAGTCGACGCGACAGACGTCTACTTCCGCGACCACACCGGAAGGGTGCTTCACTATCATACAGAGAAGGAGTCTGAGGACCCGGAGAGGCCAGAGATCGACAGAGCGGACCTGCGCAATATATTGATGGGTCCTTTGGACGAAAGCGATGTGAAGTGGGGGGAAGAAGTTTGTGCGGGCGGACAAGGTCGACAATGCGGAGGGAGGGACGAACTTCGTTTTGCATTTCGCCGATGGGACTACCGCGGATGGCTTCAACGTCCTCGTTGGCGCGGATGGAACATGGTCGAAGGTTCGCCCACTTCGCAGCGACGTTCCACCCCCTTATTCCGGTATCACGGCGATCGCGAGCAGCATCGCCAATCTTGATGAGCGGTTCCCTGAACTGGCGAAGTATGTTGGGAACGGCTCTTGCGCGCTCGCCAATGGAACGTCGATCATGATGGCACAGAAGAATGGGGACGGCTCGGTCAAGACATATTCGTTTATAAGGGTTGGCGAGGACTGGAAGGAGAAGAGCGGAATCGACTGGTCAAACCAGAAGAAGGCGGTGACACAATTCGTCGAGCGTTTCCATGCCGATTGGGCGGACGAGGCCAAGGCGCTCCTGCTTGACTGCGACGAAGGCGACCTGGCGGTTCGACCACTCTATATGTATCCTCGAGGCTATAAGCTGGAGAAGGAGTGCTCTGGGTGAGAGTCATCGTTTCATCTCAATCCGTCATAATGTCGTTCTGACCCTTCCTAACTGCAGAGTGACCCTCCTCGGAGATGCTGCCCATGTCATCACCCCGTTTACAGGCACCGGGGTGAATATCGCCATGCACGATGCCCACGACCTCAGCGTAGCTCTTGAGAAGGTCGCTTACGAAGGAGCCTCCATCGATGAAGCGCTAGAGGGGTTTGAGAAAGCGATGTTCGAGAAGGCTGGATTCTGGGCCGACAGATGCGAGCAGAACCATAACATGTGGCTTGGTGGGAAGTCGCTTCAGGAAATGGTCGACCAGATGATCAAGTTGTTTGGTGGGCAGACGTAGTGCACTGCATGTGTCATTCTTGTAGTTTTCCTGTGAACGAACGGCTACCATAGGCCTGCTTGCGATGAGATAGGTGTCCTCAGCCAAAGTCTTCAGATAGTCCTCATGCAAGTACGGCATAGGGGTGCACTTGAGGGCAGACGATACGCGTCTCTTTCGTCCTCGTCGCGCGCGATCAAGTCTTTGCTTTCCGGCTTTCTTTTCCGGATTTTGAGAAGCCTCCGTGGGTCCATACGTGTCCTTGGTCCCTCTCGATGGGTGAAACCCGTGCATCAGAGGGTGTCTCTTCACAGAGGCAGGCTAGTAGCCGTCCCTCGCTTACTCGAAAAATCTGGGTAAAGGTAGGTCAGAAATCACCCATGATGTCCCTTCTCCCTCGGTACTCAGGCCTCCACGATATCGAAAAGAGACGCCGTACATAATGAAATATTATGTCTTGCCAGACGCACACTCGACGCGCACGGCGTACATAATAAAAAATTACGACGCGATGGATAGGGGTGAACCGACGCAGAGGCGCGGTGGCATTTGGTGGCATTTGTAAGCGAAAAACACGATAACTCACCAGCGCCCGACCGACGCGTTCGGGGTTGCTCCTACAGCGCTCCTAGTATAAAAGCCAGCATCTTTCACCATGCTAGACCCTCAGCCCACAATAGGATCACAGGGACACCTCTATCTTCTACCATGTCTTCCGGAAACCGCACCTCTGCTATCAGAGTCGCAATCGTTGGCGGAGGTCCATCAGGCTTGACCCTCGCTTGTATCCTCAAAGCCGTCCACATCCCATTCACCGTCTTCGAGCTCGATGCATCCCGCAATGCTCGGAGCCAAGGGGGTATGCTCGATATCCACAAGCGTTCGGGCCAGCTCGCACTCGCCAAGGCCGGACTGCTCGACGAGTTCAAGAAACGCATGCGCGTCGATGCGACGGACTTCT
>JANDKE010001847.1:0-12252 GCA_027627275.1 Coprinellus aureogranulatus | reverse complement strand
TCGGTGGCATGCTGTGAGAAGTGCAAAGAGTTGAAAGCTAATCTCCAACCAAAGAACCAGAGTAAGAGAGCTCAACCCTCCACGAGGGTCGTAAGGCTGACATGCAACCTAGATTAGTTTGACCGTTACGAAAGTTGGGTTTCCTCGAGTCGTTAAGCAGAGTGTGTAAGCCTCTAAGCGTGAACTGCCTGTGAATAGCGGCGAGAAATGCCCTAGGCTGCTAGTGTGGTATAGGTTGAGGTTGAAGTTGAAGGCGCCATCACACGATTCAGTCATCGACGTGTTGAAGCGGAGCTCGAAGGGGCCTTGCACGTCCGCCTTGGAACGTTGGAAATGCGCGCTCATACTCTGCTCGATATGGATATCCGGTCGAGGCACATACTGGGCTACAGAAAGACATGGATGTGACGGAAACGGAAATTGACCCTCCGAAGACCTCTTTCGATGCAGTCATGCAAAGCTCATAATCATTGTTTCAGCTTATGGAATGCGTAACGACGGATTCGCAAGGAATGGCAAGACTATGTTGACTAGATCTTACGACCATGTAGGGATAGCACATGGTAAGGAGTATGCTATGGGATTTTTAGACTCACTCTAGACAATGCGGTGCACGATACCGAACTCCCGAGCCACCGTAACCGAAACGCATCCTGCTTTCTTGGCTAGCTGTGGTTTGCTGCGCCTCAGCACGGCTGCTACCACCGACTAGAAGACCTGAGTAGGTGGAGAACCTCTGGACTTGAAGCAACGGCTTGGTCTGACAGCGAATCCGCGGATGTTTCAACCGCTCACCGGGATTTTGCATTTAACCATACTAGGGTGAAATCTTGGTCTACCAGGGTTGTACTTGCACATCACCAAGGCGGCTATTATCTGTTAGCTTGAGGACTACCAAGTGAATCAAAGTTGAAGTTGTGGAGAATCGTTATGGAAGGATGAAATGTCAAGGAGGTATTGAATTGGCCCACGGTTGAGATCACCGAGTCGATAGCCAGTGGGAGCAGTCGGGGAGGGCGGCAAGCGATTATTCCTTCGAAAAAGGTTTCATATATACTCCACAGACGCCCAACCCTTGGCCCAGCGGTCGCCTGCTGATATTGCCCAATGCCCCACGGCCTCTCAGGCGGCGGGGTCCAATACTGACTGTGCGTTGGCCGTGGCATTGCATCCCGATTTCAGAGTTCAAAGCTCATGCAAGGCGGAAAACCGAGAGTGCTCCGTTGCAATAAGCTGACCAACATCCTCGAGGTGTGTTCTCAGTCCACCCCGCCTCCCCGCCGAAAGAGAGCGAAGGAGAGCGCAGGCTCGTAGACTATACCCCATCAGTGATGAACNNCTTATNTAGGCAGCTCTCGAAGCGTCTACGGGTGCGGACGTCATCTGTACGACACATGAACGGCAGCAAAAAGACACCGGAAAACATACATCGAAAGCCTCGGAAGTCCGAAGGCTTATGTGGCTTGGCAGCCGTGGATCAGGGACGTGTATAAGCACGACTTGGGTCCTTCTTCTCGTCGTCCCCGAGTTTCTCGCATACAAAACCGTCGGCATGGGACCCTTTTATCTAGGTACATGTTCTGTAGATGTTCTTCTTCAGCGCAAAGCCCGCTCACAAGACACCTTGTTAGAAATCAGTGAGCTCAGAAGGTGGATGATTCCTACCATCCGTGGGTTGCAATGAGTTCTTGGCCCTGAGAAAGGACACCAGCCAGGCGGCCTCCGAAGCACGAAACCCACTACGAGCAGTATTCCTCAATAAGTTCTGGAAGAGCGGCATCCTGCTGTTTTCGATGCGGGTATTCAACGGGCACAGAATGAGATTGGCTCCTGCCGGCGGGAAGGTGTGATCACCCTGAGTCATAGATACACGTCCTTGCTCAATGAGGGACTGGTGTCCGGCGGCACCCATATACGCAAATCTAGAGGACTGCGCTCACCTTGAATACATTCGTCTGGTTCCCATCGTTTTCCGTGGAGTGAACGTTATCGAACAGTCTCTATTACGACCTTTATCTCCTCGGCAATGGAAATAACTCTGGTCCACTTGTCGAGATCAGCACGGATGAAAACAAACAGACAATTGATTGGCCGAGAGAATTCCCGAATGGGTGCTGTGCTGCCGCCTGCCGATTGTGCGCCAGTTCCACCATAACCTGCTGGGCGATTATTGAAGAACGGAGTTGGTGAACCAGTAACCAGTTTCCCGGTAAGGCTGTCGCCAGGTCTTACCAGCCGAATTGTTTGATACAAGTATGAAGCCCAGATGCTGCGAGATTGATGGATATTGTTTCGCATGAACGCTGGAATGACAGGGGGAACAGCAAAGTAGACGGCGAAGCAAAGGAATGGAAGACCCGGCGGGTTAGAGGAACATGCTCGAGTGGGAACTCCAGTTTTCCGTGATAGCTACTAGGTGTTTGAGTTCGCATCGCCGACGTTCCAACATCCTAGGGCGACCAGCGGCTCGGCGGAAGAACAAAGTTGTACCCCCAGAAACCGGCACAGAACACTGACAGTGTCACGGTGGAAACAGCGAGAGGATCCCGGCGTTTTTACAACCGTGCCCGCAAAGAAATCGGCTCGTCGCGTAGAATCAACTTGACTGATCAGCTGGCGCCTTCAACTAGTGAGAAGCTTTTTGGGCAATGTTATCAGCCTTCCCGTGGCCATAAAGGCCTCGACATACGCGGTTCGCAGAGAGAGATGGCGTACAATTGACGAAGAGCCTAAGGTAATCCCTGAGGTCTGATTATCGACGCATACTACTCGAGTATTGCTCCGTCAGCTACGACTAAGCACCGACATGAGAGACCATACCTTATCCTATAGAAATTTTCTTCCAGTGTACCTCTCGGACGTCGATGACTCGATGGGCAAGTTAAAAGAGGACAAACAGAACTTCAACTTGAGGCTGCCACAGTGGTCAATCGGGAAATTCCGGCGCGCATGACCGTGTGACATCGGCCATCATCCGCTGTTCAAATCGCTGGCCGAAAACCAAACTTGAACTCTCCCGGCGCAAACTGCCACCGTTTCCTTCGCCCTACTCATGGTGGACAATCTTCCTCATGAAATCCTCCAGCAAATTTTTGCCTATGCCTATCCTGAAGTCGACATATTCCACGGGGACCACGCAAGCGGGACTTCAATTTGGACCGTGAGCCAGGTGTCAAGAATCTGGAGGGCAGTGACGATCGGTTCGAAGGCTCTTTGGAGGAGACTCCTCGTCACCGCTTCTCATTATCCTCCTACCGTTTCGGAGCACAAAGCTGCTTTCCGTGCATGCTTGGTACTTTCTCGATCCGGAGACCTCCCGTTGTCTGTCCGAATTGATATGACGGCTTCAGGGGTTTGGTACTTCTGCAGCAGTGCGCCGGCTGCCTTCGGACCAATTTTCGCGAATTCCAATCGCTTGCAAGCCTTTATTGATGATGACGACTGCGACGCTCTAGAGATGCTTACTGCTTGGGATCTACCCTTACCCCAGCTGCGTATGTTACGTCTCAGTGGGCGCCATGCTTCTCTCGGGCTGCAGAAACCAATCCTCCAATTCGACGCTCCTTGCCTTCACACACTGTGGCTCAACGGGCTGGAGCAGGACCTTGACACTGATGAGCCGCTCATCTTAACGCTGTTCCCAAAGCCATGTCCCCAGGTTCGACAACTGATCTTGGAGAGCAGCGATTTGGGTTTTCCCAGCTCATATGCACATGACGTCGCCTGCACTTTCTTCAAGAAGGCGATGTCCAATTTCCCGATCTTGAAATGCTCCATGCAACAGCCGAGGATCTAGCAGACGAAGGATCTATCCCCACGCCAACAAGGTTGGAAATGGCGAGGTTGAAATACATCTCAATTGAAGGTCCAGGGGAGAATGTCACATTCATCATGGATCAGATACGAGCTCCTCAACTTGTGGAGCTCCACTTGGACCTGAAGGACAGCCTCAGAGATTATACCTCTGACTCTGACCAGACCTC
Source organism: Coprinellus aureogranulatus (assembly GCA_027627275.1). NCBI lineage: Eukaryota > Fungi > Basidiomycota > Agaricomycetes > Agaricales > Psathyrellaceae > Coprinellus > Coprinellus aureogranulatus. The sequence goes on along the minus strand of JANDKE010001847.1, from coordinate 8,269 downwards.
CAGCGATGACGACTCTCGCCAGGACGGCTTGCACCCCTGCGAAGCGCGCTTCCTTCAATCTGCTGGGAAATTTCTTCGCAATCTCAATAGCAGGTCGTCTCTGACATGCCTATCATTGCACGGAACATCCGATCTTTCGCTCCTTCGTATTGTCTCCAAACTACCCAGCCTTCGAAGTTTGGCCGTTGATCAGCAGCTCTACGATGAAAAGCTTGTCGATTTTCTGACATGGACTGGGCTCAAACCGAAGCGGACGCTACCATACCTAGAGTCCCTGGCGTTGAAGTACAGTCCCGATGCAACGCAGACAGAAAATCGCAGGATTATCTCAATGTTGCTCAGCCGGCGCATTCCACTGGCGCACCCTGAACAGACCAAAGGGTTGGTTTCCGTGGAGATACTGTATCACCCGGCGCATGGTTCGGCATTGATGGATGAGACCACAGGGTTGTTTCCTCAGCTTGCTTCATTGCCCCGACTAGGCCGTTGCAAGGTATCTCGGAAGTCACTCGCTGACATGAAATGGCGTCCCTTGCGACCTCGCATGCAAGGTGAGTCTCGGTTTCACTTCATGCATGTATATTTGCACCGATGACACGCCTCCCACAGACGTGCTCCCCGAACAGATCGCTTGACAACCTTGAGCTTCTGAGAATAGACCGTCAGTGCACACGAGGCAGGTGCCCACAGACACCCCATTGCAACATTGCCCACAGTTGCGAACTTGCGCTGAGTGAGCGCGTCGCGGTCTCTACGCATCCGTCGCCTCTCCGTAAGGGCAGATTTTACAGCCTTTCCTGCCGCCGACTCACGGGTGCCCACCTTCATTCGCACTTGCAGCGACTACACCTTGGTGTATGCCGTTTTGTGTGCGTCCGATCACCCACCCTCGGGTATCGCCCTTGCAAACTTCAAGGAGTTCCTGTCTTAATTCTTACGTTTTCTCATATCACTCCCTTGTCGTTTGCATTCCGACTCCTATCGATAGGATAGTGGTTTCGCGATGAGCCTCGCCTTCAACTTCTATCGGTCGTGCGTCATGCACACCCCACTTCTCTTATCTCAGACATCCAGGGGAGACTCTTCATCATACCCCGTATCTTACAGATGTCTTTCTTTCCTGGAACCTTTTCCCACCACCAGACATCTCAGATTGGAAAGGGGGTGTATCTAAACTCTCGTTTCTCGCCTGGAAGACGCATCTCCCCTCTGACCAGCACCATCCATAACTCTACCGCTATGACATTCGAATTCGGCGCCATCCCCGAATCCTACAAGCTCGACAAGCACGACGCATCTTTCCTCGCCGAGATTGTCTTTGCCTACCTCGCATGCACCGTCGGTCCCCATTGCAGTCGAGGCGAGCACCTATGGATTGCTGAACGTCGCAACACTCTCGCGCACATCTTCGAACGCGCATACCTTCACCCCTCTGTCGCTGGAGGCGCCATGCATCTCATCGGCCGGTTGAAGCACAAACAGCCCGATCTCGAGGTCAACGGCAAGGCGGGGCTCAACATGTACATAGCTGCCCTGATTGTCGCCGACAAGTCTATCCACGACCGCCCTCTCAAACGGAAGTACTGGCCAGGCGTTGTCGGTCATGCCCTCACACTTCGTCAGCTGTCAAAGCTTGAACTCATGTTTCTCGATGCTATCGATTGGAACACGACATTCGAGTACGACACGTTCTATAACTTCCAGGAGATGGTGCATGGGTGGTGGGACATCCGTCAACACTCGTATGACATCGACTTCTTCGCGGATCGAAGATGGGACAATATCCGTCCTGTGGCATTCGAGTACTTTGATGGGGAGAGTGAAGATGACGGGGGGCGGTATGACTTTTGGCCAGTTGAGCGAGAAGCCTATGACCAGCGGGGTGATCCAGGTGTGTCTCAACCGTCATGTAAGCTCGGATTGTACGGTGCTAACGATATATAGCCTATTCCGATTTGGAGGTTAGCGTCTGGGAAGACATTCCTCTTGACGACCATGTGGATTCAGATGGAGGCAAAGAAAGATCCGTGTCCTTTCTTGCGGAATCTGTGCCGAAGGCTCCGAACTCTACTACCCCTCAGCTGACCCTGCAAGTGGTCTCGTCGCCGCCGAGGCTCTCTGCCCCCTCAGCGAGGTCTCACATCACCTCCATCCCGGACTCGGATTCGTTGCTAGAGCTGGGTGCGTCAGACTCTCTACATTTGGGTTCATTACTCACCTCGTCTGTTCAACGTCAGAATCTNTCNGCTCNGTNGAACCNAGTGAGGATGGGTCGTTCTCGTTNGCNTCGACAAACAGNCTTGATACGGTCGACGATCTCCCCNCGCGTAAACTGGATGGCGTTGCANGAGCCGCTNACGTCNGNAGGGACCGCAAGATTCTTGGTATTCGGGCGAACAAGCCTTTGACGGAGTTCAGCATGGAGAGATTCAAACGGCGCGTTGGGCGTTTCCAGAGGCACGAGAGGATTCAAAGATACCTCTCCCAGCTCCCAGTCGAGCCTGAAGAGTTTGAGCATATGGACGAACCGGAAATGATCGAGCTGTTCCCTCGTGAGTCCTCGGCTGCCAGATCCTCAATTGCCTTGATATCTCATGGGATCTCTCCTGGCTCTAGTCTCAGAAATCTCAGTTGACCCAACCGAGACTGGAGAAGAGAACTCTTCGTGTAGTGAAGCCACCTCGGATGACCTATCATCCATAGATTGGGCCGCTCAAGAAGCTGGTCTCACGGGAGAAGAGAAAAAGGCGCTTGGAGACAAGTTCAAATACCCGAGACCACTCTTGCAGTTCTGTGTCAACACTTTGTCCATGCCGTCGATGTATGAGAAGGGGGAGACGAAGCGGACCAATGTTGCGAAGTGGTTGGCGAGGGTGCCAGTGAGTACGGCGGAATTTGTGAGGATGGAGATGGCAAGGACTATCAGCTCCGTTTACGCATGATTCAGATGTTGTTGGTTTAGATTCAGATTCTCTTGCTATATTTTTTCCCTTTCGTCGGGACCTGTATCTTTCCACCTCTCAAATTCGAATTTACGCCTGCGTCGCCTATAGATACTGTCTATCGCAAAAAGCCGACCCCTCCACACAAGCCTCCAAGCCAATTAGGCGCCCGCGCCGGCATGCTGATTACATCACACGGATGCCGGTGAACAAAGCAAAGCAAAGTTCGGCTTCTGAATCTTAACTTTCACCACCGCTGTCTCTTTCACTCATGGCTACAACGAGGAGGGCTCCCACAGTCGACGACCTGAGGGTGAGTCACATCGTATCCAACGTGGTTTTCCCTTGACTCAGGCACGTCACAGGTGAAATTGTGCTATATCTGTCGGGAGGAAGAGGTGTACGGCGCTCGTAAGGCATGCTTTCACTGAAACGCTTTCCGGGCTAATAGGACGTATCCAGCACAGGATAACCCGCCAAAAAGATGGACACACCCGTGTAAATGTACCCTGGTCGCACACGAGCAATGCCTTTTGAAATGGATACAAACTGCGCAAGCCTCGCAAGGGCGTGCGCCGAACGCGCTGAAGTGCCCGCAGTGCGGGGTCAGTTACGAGCTCGAGAGCAAGAATCCACTAGTGTTACAGTTTATGGAGGTCGGAAGCAAGACGCTTCAGAAGGCTGGGAGCTTGTTCATGCTCTTTGGTACGGCGACGGTCATTGGAGTGATTGGGACCAGTTGAGTCTGCCTACCCTTGAATACGAGTCACGTAGCACTAACCGCAGTGCCTTAGGCATGTATGTTGTGTTAACTGGGTATGGAGCTTGGGCGGTGCAGAAGTTCATTGGGAAAGAGTGCGTGTTCACTATTTTCTGTGTTTTCAGTGACTTACTCTCCATAATCATAACAAAGGATGTTCGACCTTCTCCTCGGAGATGACCCAGCTAACTGGCCATGGAGCGCCTACCTCAACCTTCCCGTACTACCACTCAGCCTCATCTTTGAACAGCTCGGGTTGATGTCTACCATCTCGCCAATCTACCCTATCCTCCTTACACTCCCCAGCTCATCACCATCACTCAACAGAAGAGTCAACCAGTACTGGCGGTTACCGGAGGATGCGAGGAGGATGCTTGGCGGAATCGTTCAAACCAAGCCCGCCGTAGTCGACAATGCGAATCCCGGCTCATGGCCTCCATCTCCCTTCCTCTTTGGCATATTCGGAGTGCCGCTCATCCAGTGGCTGTACCGAAGGGTGTACAGACAAGCCTACTTCAAGGTCATGGGCACGATGCCGCCTGAACGAATAAACTTGATGAGGAGGAACCGACAGAGAAATGGAAACGGAGCTGCAGGACAGCAGGCGAACCGAAATGGGAACGGCAACGGAAATGGGGTGCGGAGGAACATCCGAAGGGTGAACATGGGAGACGGACCCTTTGGGATCCGCGTCCAGGCCAACATCCACGAGGAAGTCCGGCCAATGCCTGGCAATGGTGTGCGCGGCCAGGATGCTGCGGGTGTTGCGCAACTGGTTGTAGAGGAAGGCGCAGACGATGAAGAGGAGGTCATATCCATCAGCGCAGCCAATATCGGACGGAAGGTAGCTGGGGCACTGGCCACTCCCGCTATCGCGAGCTGGATGGGTCACCTCCTTCTGCGGCTTACACAGAGGACGGGTTCGGTGTGGTTGAGGGACTTTTTTGGCTCTCAAGAAGCCAGTCGGCGGGGTCTGGATGCCACCTCCGGTCGATATAGGGAATAGAGACATGCATACTCTAGGAGCATTCAGACAGATGGTGGTCGGAGTTCAGATGATTGCAAGGGGCTTGTGGGGGAACTCGAGGACGTGGGCAGAGAGTGACCCTGTTTGGTAAGCAGCCTCGCCGTTCGACAAGTACGACATATTGATTTTTTTGGTCCTCTAGGTGGAGGAATTCTGTTGGACTGGGACTATTCATTGTCGTAAGTAGCACCATCAGAGTAACGTATGACCCATATTCTTACGGTCCCAATAGGCAAAGGATTGTGTCTACCTCCTCCACCTGTGGTTATCCAAGCGGGAGCTGGAGTCGAGGAAAGTAAAGAGTCGAGATTTCAGTGGTGTGGACATCAAGGAACTGGATCTAATCCCGTCCTTCACCCTCGGAACGAGGGCCTAATTGTATCATCATGCACCATCCCCCAACCCTCGCACCATACCCACACTAATGCTTCCCGTGTAGAACCGCCTCGAATGTCAGGGATGAATGGAATTGTCTAAGTGTGGTATCAGTCCAATACTATACATGGGTACAACTATACAGATATACGGCAGCGGGCGATGGGCTATATCAGGTCATAAGGTGAGCTAATGGGAAATTAGGGAGGCCTTCACTTCCGTCACAGCGCTCTCTTTGAATCCTTCTCATCTTGTGATTCGACGTCGTGCTCTATCCGGTCAACCGAGGACGTATCGTCCAGTGTCGACTCGTCTGGCTCTTGAGGCAGAAGGAGGTTAAGCACAGTCGCCACGATTCCAGCAGACAGGACTAAGGGCAACGATCAGTCTCGGTAGCCCAGAAGAAGGGGTGTATTACTCACACGGTGTGCTGAGGACAATGGTTATCGAATCGAAGAGACCTTGTAGGCCCTTATTCGGGTTATCCACTCGTTCGAACAAGTACGTGAAAGTGTCATGCTTGAGCAAGTTACCAAATCCAAATGCGAACGCAGCGCCCAGAATGAAGCGATCCCTCCTCGAGAACTTCGTCGTAGCCAACACCCTAATCCCACTCGCAGCCACGCTAGCGAACAAGAACGTCGTCACACCTCCAAGGACAGGATTAGGGATAGCCAAGAAGACTCCAGCGATCTTCCCCAGGACACCAAAGAGGATGAGGAAGACGCAACACCATCGGCCTGCACCGCGGTTCGCACAACGGGTGATGGCGATGACACCGTTGTTTTGGGCGAACGTGGAGAGAGGGGTGACGGTGAAGAGGGCTGAGACGAAGCCGCCGATACCGTCTCCGAGGATGCCACCTTGGATGCGGCTGTCGAAGACGTCGCCGACGACGGGTTGGCGAGATACTTCGGCTGAGGCGGTGATGTCGCCAATGGCTTCCATGGCCAACGAAACTGAGGACGACCGTTAGCAGACACTCCTGATGGGACTCCGGGTAAACAAAAAAGGCTCACTGTAAACTGCAAGCATTGGGAGGATGGCAGGGGGGTATACGCCGATCTTGAAGGTCTTTACCCATAGGAACGTGATCGCAGGAGCAGACTTGATAGTCGCCCCGTCGATATAACCTGTCGCTCCGCTTACGATGCACCCAACAACTAGACCGCAAATAATCGAGATATTCTTCATGAAAGGCGAACCGAACATCTCGACGAGGATGATGGTGACGAACGATAAGAACCCAAGGCCAATGAACTCAGCAGAGCCCCATCTATTCATGCTCTTTTCAGTCCACACACACAGGCAAAGCAGTTCGAAGGACACTCACGGGAGAGGCCTCGGAGCGAATATCGTCGGACACAACGCAAAATCCCCGTCTCAGGCCTCAACTTACAATCATTACTCCCTCCTCCCCAATTCGCAATCCCCGATTCTCCAATCAACGAAGCGCCAATCATCAGGATAACCGTCCCAGTGACGATAGGGGGGAACAGGCGCTTGAGGACCTTTGGGGAGGCGAAGGACATGCCGATTTCGAGTAGGGAACAGATGAGGGAGGTTCCGAGGACTTTGCCGTAGGCGTCGGGGCAGGGACCTCGAGTGAGGGTGCCGTCGGCGGATGTGATCATGGGGCAGGTGCCGTCTCGGTACATGGAGTTGAAGATCTGTGGAAGGTTTTCATGGGTGAGCTGGTATGATGAGAGGATGGGACGTACGGCGTTGGCGGTACTGAGGGTTGCGAAACTCGTTCCCACCACAGTAATGAGTCCAGTACCGAGGTAGTAATTCTTGAAAAGATGAAGCCGCGACATTTGTACCAGACTCAGAATACCTTCATACACTTCAGCTTCTGGAGTCCTCCCTCTGAGGCAAAATGTAGCACCCACCACATCCAATGAGAGAAGCGGAAATCATGTACGACGACGTCTCAGCATCGAGGTTCAAGGCGGACGCAAAGATGATAGGCGGCGTAATAAGGCCTGCAAGCATCGCGAGCGCATGCTGCAGACCACTCGTAATAGCGAGCAACAACGGGAGGTCATCGTTTAGCCCATAGAACGGGGGCATCTGGTTCCCTCGGTGCTTCGTGAGGAACGGGAGAGTCGGTTTGCACAGCCTGTTCGGGGACGATACGTTAAAATGAGCGTTGAGTCCTTGGACGTGAGAAGGAGGACTGACCATGCATAGTCGTAATCTCCAACCCACCCTTCCTTCGTCGTGACCTTCTCCTTGAAGTGCACCAACGATCCCTTCACCCGACTGAGATTGGACGCCCTGGGAACCTCGAGGGGGGCCACAGGCTTCGGCTGCGATTCCACGCTTGCCATCCTTGCCTCTCAGGCCTTCCTGCTCTGTGGACGGTATGGGGAGGGAGTACAAGGGAGGATGGCTGGCCGTTATCAGCCCAAAAGGCGAGGGAGGTGGGGGCGATGATCCAGGCGAAAGCCCAGCTACGACTCGCCCGTTAAATATTCCAACGGCAGAAAAAAAGTACCAACGGGGCTTCCATCTTCGGGCGTTAGGGTTAGGTTCGGTTGGGGGCTTACGTTATCGAAGCACTAGTGCCGGGGCGTTCTCGATAACGATACGATAGGCAGAGAAAGAAGCTGCAGAGCCACCGCTGATTTTGAGGTGAGGGATGGGTACGGTGTTCGAGAAGGACATGGTTCAATTCACGCGCGAGCGATTCGGTTGATGGAAAGCAAGTCTCCTGTGTTTAGGGCAGGCCTCGCTCTTGGGCTGGAATAAACACTCTTTCACACCTCCTGGCCTCGGATACACCGTTTCCCTTCTCAGTTAGGNNNNACTGTGAGCCATTGGTACAGGCAGAGAGTCAAAAAGCCTGCCTGCACTCCATTGATGAGCTAACCGGGCCCTGATCACGCGGATTCGAACAAATTCAAGACCACAAGTAGCCAAGAACTGGAGTATGCCCTTTGGATATCCTGGTAGTAGGAAGGTGGGCACTGGGGATTGACACGAGCATGTACATATATTATCGTGACTAGCGCTGCTCACGAAAGTTCTCACAATCGGCCATGGCCCCTCTGCGGATGATCAGATCCCGACAATGCACAGAGCGAGAACAACCTGTACAGAGTTATCTAACTTCTAGAGCGAGACTGGTCTATATAGTAAATGTCACAGATTAATAACTAA
>JANDKE010001846.1:0-12256 GCA_027627275.1 Coprinellus aureogranulatus | reverse complement strand
TCATCTTGTACTACTACTTCTATTGGATTATTAAATCTCTCTTGGAATTTATCATACCCTCAAGTTCTTCCTACATAACCCCGACTTGAACATTTGGGGATGGTCAGACGTCCGTCCCGCTTTTGCTTCCCCACTTCGCGACGGTGTTCAGGGAATGGACAGCCTCGTCCTGAGTCCCCAACGCGCCTTTTGCCATTCCCATCTGACCTCACTGACCTCCCTACAGAACTTCCCCGGCGCACGCGCTCCTTCCCCCAGCTTACTTGCATTCCCTCGTGACCTCCTTCGATATCACTTTGTTGTACGTCTTTTTACTCCTCACATCGCCCTTTCGTTTATCTGGGGCTTACTCACATACACCCCTCTCTAGGCAAACGGAACTCTCCACCGCCCATCGTCAAGCCCGCTGTCAAATTGGAGGTCCAACCACAGACACTTGCTTCCGATCCTGTACTACCAAGGCTATATGTACCTCCAACGCAGTCCGTTGGGAGCTGTTGGGAGGTACGTTTCATTTCGTTCAGCTCGGTTCCTCGTTCATACTCTATACAGCGCGTACGTTTCGTCCATCCGAGCCCTTCATACTCCAGCTCGCTGACTCGTGCCTCACCGTCCATCCCAGATCGTGTCGTGGATGAATTCCATGGACGAGCGTCAGGAGAAATTACCGAGCTCGCGCTCACTCCGTCTTGAGCTCCCCATCGAATCGTCTCTGAAATCGACGTTTGCGGGGGGATTGGTGGCTGAGGAGCTGGACAATAAAGAGTGTGAGGGTATCCGAAGGGTTGAAGTGCCTTGGACGTGTGAATACCGCACCAGTTTACCTATGTCCGACCCCCACTCACTTGCTTCCTTCACGGCGGGTTCTCGGGCTACCACCCCCACCCCCACCGCCATGAGAGCGGTCTGGCGCGCCCTCACTGCTCGCTGGTGCGTGAGCCTCTGAATCTCACATGCGCTGTACTACTGTACTTATAATACTACGGCGGAGTACCAGGCCGGTCTTCATCTCATCTTAATCGCTTTGTTAACCGTCTATGGATCCCGACCGTGCCCTTCCGCTCGTCACTCACTCTTGCGCATCACCCCATCTGACCTACTGTATGCTTACTCGCCGTCCCACAGTACACGCCCCACTAGTTCGCTCCTTCAGCTTACCATCAAACACAACCAATCCTCCGACTCGTGGCCCAAGACCCCGTCTTACAATATCAATCACATCTGTGCGTCTGAATCGTTCAGTTACTGTACCTGAGCCGCGCCATACTTAGATGTACATTTCCAGGATCTCTGTGTAGACAGGACGCTGGAGTGCCTGTGGGTTATCAAAAATTTACCCTGAGGCTTGAAGCTCGGAGCTCGTGCATGAGTCCATTGCAACGACCCGTGGTATCCAGGTATGTCTGTATCCGATAACATGGTCGTCCAAGTCAGCAGTGTCTGCAACACCGTGACCGCCCTGCGGCGCCGAGACAGTCCGAGAAAGGTACGAGATTACATATTCCCTTTCCCTCTGCACGGACCTCACCTCGGCTGTATGAAATAAATTCATTCAGTGCCGCCTGTGGATTTCCGATGCCAAGCGCTAGGGGAATTTGGATCGAAGGCTTCATCACCACCCCCACCCCCTTTGTTTACGAACTCCCCACGCTAAACGCCCCTCCTCGACCTGGTAAGTTGTCTACGACGCTCTTCTTAACAATATAGCCGTGTCTAACGCTATAACAACAGGATCTGGCAGTTGAGAGCGCGAAGAATTGCGACCCTGAATACTAGCAGTTCGTCACTGGCAGTCGCGGCCCCTTCGCGCTCTAGAGACCCTCAGCTCGGATGCTGATCAAGACAATGCGTCTGCGAACCTGACTTGACTCTTCTAATCCTTGTATCGAGACGCGTCGGAATCCGACGCACAGATATCGAGTATCCGACCGTTGGATACTCGATATCTTTCATTGTACATCAGTTCGGTGCGATGGACTGAAGCTTCCAGAATTCCCAGATCTGCCACCTCCTGAGTTCTTCGGCCAATATCTACCTGTGGAGCCTTGGAACTTCCAGGAACGCCTTGCGATGCCCTAATCGTGCTACCAGCGGCTTCGGATTACTTGTCGTTTGTCTGGCCATCCCTTTATCCTATCTGCCTTGCCGCAATTCATATCTCAGGGATAAGTCACGATCCGAAAGCACTTTGTGACTCGGATAACAGCTTTCGAGGCTTGAATCTTGATGTGGTTCGTACCCAGCCCGTCTCGGAGTGTTCTTCTGTCATTTCTTTTTTTTTCCGCGGCGGGATGAATGCCACGAGTCGGACATCGACACCTGGTCTTCATTGTCCCTTCCGCCCACCGCGCCAAGGCGTCCGCCGAGACAGAGAGGGGAGCATTCCTCCCAGCCTGCTGTCACGATTTTCCTTGATTTTAGGTTCACATGTTCTACTGTTCCTAGCTCGAATGCTTGTCGAGCAGCGGGGCGCGTTTCTAGAATGGATTGATAGACTGACAGCTGACAATCTCGAGAGCGACAATGTTCAGGGATACTTACTCCGTCTTCCTCGTCCTTCAAGCTCCATGCATCATTCGTTGGGAGAGGTTGAACCGGCGATGAAACTCACCGATTCCAGAATCCACATGATGTGCTCGCTGACATGAATTCCATGCAGTTTGTCAGGAACGATGCTTCAAGCAGCCAGCCCCTTGTCAATCCCTTGTCGAGCGCCGCCTCTCATTTATATCGTCAATTCCCAACTCAAAAGCCCCACGGTTGGCGACTCTTCCCTTTCTGCAAGCCCTCAACCTCCCTGCCTCGACTTCAACCCCTACTCCCATTATCCATAACTCTCATGTCTCCCGACCCAAGGAGCTGGATCACCAGTTCGAAATTCGACGCCTCTATCGCCCGATGCCTCCAAAAGGTTGCAGATACAGAGGCATGGAGATACGCGCTCCCACCCGGCACTCATTCCGCACTCATTCCGCACTCATTTTTGACCGGAAGGATCTCTTTGTCGAATTTCCCGAGCAGGCGGTTACCATCCTCGGGGCCTCAGGGCATTGGGGGCGCTCCGAATGCACCAGTGTACTCTACCTCGGCCATCCTCAAGGACAGCCGCCTTACTTTGCCCTCGTGGCGTCCATGCCCGCCTTTGACTCTTACAGTATATTCAATGGCGATGAGTTCGTAGATGGGCTCAATGGTCAACTGGTGAGTAGAAGGCGTCAGCTCCTCAAGAGTCTGTCTGATAATCTTACTGGGTTACGAATTACTACCTCTAGCGCGGTCTCGTTGCCGATGTTTGCGTGTTGAGCCGTTGGCCTGGCCTGAAACAACTAAACAGTGACGGAGAGATCCCTCAAGGGGCGGTGCACGCATTTGAGGTCTTACGCAGCGTCGACACCTCCCTTAGGGATAGTTCTTCCACGGACACGACTGGTCTCATAATCAGAATCAAGGTCGACTTCCCCACCGTTGACCAGACTACCTCCCCTTCCTCTACCGTGTTGAAACGGCTGAGCGACATCGACGCATTAGCAACTAAAGCGCTCACCTCACTTACGCTGCATTGTGTCTTGGTGAAGCCTCCCGTTTACAAACCAGGTGCTCCGCCTATTACGTCTGCCACCTTCCGCGCATCCCTCGACGCCTTTCCCATCCTCGATAACACTCGGCTCGAGAACGTACATTTGGCCCTTACCTTCACGCGAAACGATGAGAGTCCGACATCACTTCCGAGCGTGAGTACCCGCCTCACACTTGCGGGGCGCCTTTCTCTGGGAGTTTTCAACGCTGAGAAACCATGGGTCTCCGATGGCACTCTAACCATTGACACCGGCGATTTCGCTGAGCTCACTGTCGAGCGAGCGAACGGAGAACACAATATTGCCCAGCTCGGAACGGTCAAGATTACAGACGTGAAACTTAACATTCGATGGACCTTTGGCCAGCCCTCGGTGTCCTTGAACGCCAAACTGACGTGCGAGGTCAAGATTGGAGAGCGGGCCTTGGGGGGCGTGGTTAGTTTCCAGGGCATGCGTCCATCGTACCTGGCTTTCGGCTGCAGCGAGCCACTTCAAGTCGGAGAACTCTTCAGAGCTTTCGTCGCAAGCAGCCTTCCAAAGGATTTCATCAACCTCACGTTGAGCAAGGTTGATTTTTGCTATTCATGGCATGCCGAGCCTGTGGTTGTCGAGAAGCAGCGGCGCGTTGAACCAGGCCTGACAGCCTCTGCCCAAGTGGACCTCTTCGGTGAGCCGTTTTTCCGGATGTTCAATCATTGAAGTACTCTGACGTTCAATACGTTTCACAGGTATGGTGTTTAATGCATCAGTCACTTTCGTGCCGAGTGGTAAAGAGAAAGGTATTGAAGCTTCAGCTAAACTAGAGCGTCCTATCGACTTGAGCATCGTGGCGTTATACGAAAAGGGCAAAGTGTCTTCGGGCCCCCGACTTAGCTATTCCGCCAAGGAATCGCAGCCGAAGCACCTCACCATCGACTGTGGCCTCTCCCTCCTCGGTTTGGACTTTAGTCTTTGACAACACCACGATCCGATATGGCGAGCGTTCTGCGGGGGATAAGCAGGCTTGCCTCAAGGTGGACGTCGATGTCCAGTCTCCCGTAGTCAGTGGAGGCCATCATCGCGTAAACCTCGAAATCTTCAAGGTCAAGGACAGGACTCATGTCCATCTGAACGGAGTCTCCCTCACCGGGATCGTGAGCGTGATCAGTGACGCTTTGTTGTTGGACAAGATACGCGAGTTGACCAGAGCAGATCCCTGCAAGGAGATTGATATCCCGCTCAGGTAAGTATTTGAAAATCATGTTCGTATACCTCCCGTTGACAATACGGCTGACTTCGTTCAATGTTCAGGGATATTCTGGAGATGACCTACTGGCCGAAGATCGAGTTCTCTGAGAACCAACCTAAGCAGGAACCGGGAAAACCACGTCGCTGCGCGTTCGATGTTTCCATTATTTGGTCAATTAGGGTTTTGAAGGAGAAAGTCTTCGTACGTCTTCCCCTTTCCTGATTTCGCAGGCTCCCAATGACTCTGCCCAGAACATCGATGTAGACTTCTTCCCTCCCAGCGATCCTTTGGTTATGAATGTTCCGAAGCGATGGGAAGACCTGTGGGAGGAGATTCGTTCCGCCCTCGCCAAGTCGCTCGACAGGTATGTCCTGCTTCCTTGCTAACTGGTTAAAGGCGCCTAACGATCAGATAGGCTCGCTAAGCACCTACTGGACAATGTTGACAAGTTCTCGGAAATCCTGGCTTTCCTTGCTGCTCGGTATTACGCTGAAAAATGGATGAAGCAAGCGCTGCGTGCTTGGCTCTGTCGCCACAGCAATGCGTCCGTGCCTAAACCCGAGTCGGAAGAGCCTGAGACGGTTCCTTCAAATCCGAAGCCTGCCTCATCCCAGTCCCCTGAACGTGTACGATCCTCGCCAAAAGCGAGTTGGGGAAAGATCATCAAGACCCGACCCACGAGAGTGAGAACTACGAGGAGCTCGTCAGAATCATCTCCGTTATCCTGGAAGACCTTGTCGTGTCCCCTGCTCGTAAGACGAAGGTCAACATCGAAAGGGAGGCCATCGGATACGCACAAGTTGCCGCTCAGCCATCTAGAAAAAGAACCGCAGCTCGCCCGACATTGTCATTCGAGCCACTGGACCATCCTTCCAAGTCCCTTCGGATAACCGGCGTGGAGTTGGATACCCAACATGATCAGCTTTCTTGATGTAAAGCGAGATCGTGAGATTGGCAAGCTGGCGAGTCGAGAACAGTCGGCTGCTTATATCCAGTGAGTGTGTGATACCGTTTTGACTCTGACACCTGGCTGACTTGGATCAGGCAAATCATGGCTCATCAACCAAACCGCTGGTTCGTTCGCTCCGCGCTCATTAGTGGGCGGTATATACAGCTGCTCCACTTTGACCGCTCTGGTGGTCAGATTACAAGGTTCATCGACTACCATGAGAGGCCGGATCTATTCCTCCACCTCATTGTTGGCCTCTGCTCTGCCGACGAAGCGGATGTCGGGTTCGACAAAAGCATCGAATGGACGATCAACGAGAGTGGTCGAAAGGCAAGCGGGAGGTTGAGGACCTGTGGTCCAGACAAGGTCCAGTGGTACCCACTCGTCTCCGTTGAGCCCATCATCCACCAGATCGGTATCCGTGGTCGTGCAACCACCTGCTGGGTTGTATATGATCCGGACAACCCAGAAGAGAGGCTTCTCGTCAAAGATTCCTGGAACGCCGAAGGTCGTACCCTCGAACACGTTCACTTCGATAACGCGAAGGACATCATCGGGCTTGCGAAGAAGATATCCGACGAAGGCGTCCGCATCACCGTTGAAGAATTTCGCTGCTCCTCGACACATGGGCAGGACCTATTCGGGAACCGCGAGAACACGCGCATCCTATTCAAGGCTTACGGCCCACGACTCCGGGAATTTAGGTCTGCTCTCCAGCTGCTCTTAGCCATCCGAGACATTATCGCAGGTGAGTGGGACCCTTTCATTGACCGGAGCCAACACTCATGTATTTCTTAGCGCATGCGAGGCTCCTTACCAAGGGTATACTACATAGAGATGTCTCCGAAAACAATATGCTTCTCGGTATCCCGACTAACGACCTCGCCGACGGCTATCGTGGTGTTCTCATTGATCTTGGCGTCGCTCTCGACCTCATAAACGCAGATGCCACACTTACAAAGGAAGCTAGAACGGTACGTCTGACTCTATTCAAGTTTGACCGCCGATAGCAGAGCAATCGACTGATTTATATATAGGGCAGCCGCTTTCACCAATCCTGCCTAATTTTGGAGTTTCTGACCGAAGAGTCCATCGGCGATGCCCCCGCACACGATTACCTCGACGACCTCGAAGGCTTCTTCTTCGTCATGTGTGGCATGTTCTTCCAGAAAGCCCCTGACGGATCCGATCTGCCTCCTGACCACAGAGCGCGCTTGGTCGTCAAAGGTTGGGACAGCGAGTCGGCCGCCGATGCGTTGCGTTCCAAGGCTATCCTGTTTGACTCTGCCCGCCGTCAGAAGGACATCGCCAGTTTGCTTGTTCAAGATACTTGGCGAATCCCATGTCAGAAGCTCTTTGACGGTTACAGGCAATGGGTCTGCCGCATCCAGGAGGAAAAGGCATTACTTCTTCCTCCACCCTCTACACCACCAACAGCCCCAGTTGAACAGCCGCGATTTGCTGAACAGGAAGATGGCTCCCATCCCTTTCAGCTCAGCGTTTTCTCTCCCTTGTACGCCCACATCCAAACCCATTACCGAGACATAGTTGGACTCTTCAACGACGCTGTTACCGCCCTTATGGCGTCGCAACCCCCACAGCTACCTTCCTACGAACCATGGTTCCCTGGCCCTGCTACTATTAGCATACCGCCCACTAGACACCTTCGTAATCATCGCTCCGGTTCTCGCGCTGATAGCAGCCTCATTTCTTGAGTACGGTAGTTCTAATGTACGGTATCCTTCCGAACAGCTTCGCGGCCTGCCGTCGAATCTATTTCTTGGAGATATCTTTGTTCTCAACTTGTTACATTTGACTGCGCCGCCTGTGGCCTGACACGTATGAATGTACGTGTCATCTATCCTGCTGGTACCTCAGACAGCGCGTCCCGCCACCCTTTAGAGTCTTCCCTCAAGATCCCTACCTTGACTGAAGGCTTCGTCATGTACGGGCAATGTGTGCTCCCTGATGCTGCATCTACCAAAGGTACGGTGAGGGTCCAATGGCACCGGGTTTGCAGATAAACTCTGGATAAACTCTGCCCAAAGTCCAATAACTCAACCGTGTTGTTCCCATTCGTGACCTGCACTTTTGACAGCGAGAGATTTCCGTGGCGTAAGTGGTACCAGTGTAGATGTATGAGTCCATCGAAAGATTGAGTATGATACTCGTTATTCTGCAACAACTCTCAGGGGTCCAGCATACGCCAGTCGTGGTATTCAAGCTCTATCCTTATGTTGGAGCCATTCCTACAGGTGGCGGTTAGATACTAACAAAAGAGGAATAATGGTATTATCAATGATAAGCTTGATTATAGATTGGGTGGAGAATAAAGAATAGGACAGGGCTAGACGGGGATTTTGTAGAAAAACCACCTGCAAGGACAGCAAATGGGTTGTCAACAAACCCCAGCAACTGCCACATGGTTTGTAGACAAACCCCTGCAGAACGAGGTTTACACCATTTTGGGATAGAATCTGATAGCAGTATCGCGGCGGTATGGCGCTGTAATAGGCATGCTGATCTCAAACGCCCCGATATCCACTGGCGATCGCGGACGTCCCAAGCACGAGCGGAAATGATGGCCCCAAGGCGGACTTCTGACAGGAAACGCCAAGAAGCGTCGGGGAGGCAGTGCTTCGCGCAGTCGGGCAGAACCTGTGATGTTCTGTTTTCTGAGCCATTGTATGTTTATTCTTTTTCATGAATAGAATACCGGGGACTGTCAGGCAAAATATACGTCAATAGTCGCTCTAGTTCACAAGAAATGCAGCTTCTTAGCCCTGCTTAGAGTGCACGAGCTGGAACCAAAGCGGCGCCAAAAATATCAACCGTGGGAATGCCAAACAGCTTGGTCGTCCCACATCAATCCCTCCTTTGCGCACCTTCCTCCCGCTTTTCCCTCACTTTCGGTTGATGTGAATGAAGCAGGACTTCATATCCTTCACCGCTTCCAGCCAACGAGGGTCCGAATCGCGTAGAGGAGCCCACCATTTCAGCCCGATCAGCACCGTTACCAGACCGGATTTCCCCGGGCTCCTCAATTCAGCTAAATCGTTGTGGGAGAAATAACGGGTTGGCGGGCGAATCAGGAGGTTCTTCAGGTCGTCGAAACGACGATGGAGGAGAGGAGGGAGGCCCGAGGACCTAGGAGGATAATTAGATAGACAAAATAATATTTGGCGCACCGGGTTCGGTGTGCGTTTAACTCGTTCGTGCGTGCTTGCTCGGCTCGGCTCTGGTTGGGCTCTGGCTCAATCAGATGGTATTCGTTGAAGGAGAATGTAGGTAGGTGGATGATAGGTATGTGGAGGAGGGAAAGAAGAGAGAGAGACCCCGCCTAAGCGAGCCCAAATGGTATATACGGACGGAGCCCGCCTACGCGTGCTCGTGCGCCGGGCTCCCGAGAAATCTAGAACGTGAAACAGGACAGGAAGATAATCGGTAACAAAGGTCGCCAAGGCGAAGCCTCAGGACCATCCCTCGTCCTCGCCGACTCGGACAACTGCGACCTTCTTCCCTGACGTACTCTGCACCGCGCATCAGAGCAGGAGGTCATCCCCGTCGACCTCGCAGAGTGGACCAAGCCCTGCATGGGCTCGAGCTGCGGTGGAGGGAGGGGTCGCTGTTGCCATCGTCGTCTTGAAACCGGGGTTGCCCCTTGGCGCGAATTTGAAATGGTGTGCGTGCGATGCAAAGATGTTGAAAAGACAATGAAAGAATCGTACCCGTGCCTCAGCTCAACCAAAACTCGCGCTACCTGCGCCCGAACCATTCCTGCATCCTTCCACCGGAGTATCAGCGAGCTCTTGAGGCTCTTCGAGTGCGTCGGTGTCCGTGTCTTCGTTGGTGGTGGTTGGAGAGAGAGAGAGGCGGTGACGGGATCAACATCCAGCCCGACTGGGCCTGTGTGATCTGGATGACGTCACTTCCTGTCCGACTGCGAGCTGGGCGTCTAGTGGGCTTTCTCGGCTACACCGAGGATCCCTGCCACAGTGGGGGGGACTTTAGATGTTGCCCCCAACATCTAGGTGAGAAAGGGAAGGTAGGGTCCGAGGTGTAGATAACAGAATAAATGAAAGTGGGCTGAATCGAAACGAGTGGCGCCGAATAGAAGTAAATGAACGAGAGTCAAATGTAGTCGTATCTGGGAAGAGGTGGAAAGGTATAAATCGCAGTAGCGGTTTTCAGTTAGAAAGGACTTCATGTCCGAAGAGCGTAGCATGGCGAGAGCGTAACTTAGGTAGGGAAAAAGTCCGTTTGCAGAAGTCTCCATAATAGGAAGGTTAGTTTGAAATGAGGCGAGAGGAAGGAAGAAGGAAGCCGTAAGGGAAACGAGAGTGGTCGGCAGACGGGGGATAGTAGGTAGAGATGACTGAAAGGGTATCTTCAATGGCAGCATGCTCAACGCTTGCATGCTCATCTGCGTAAAGAGAAGAAGATAAACCGGGGATCGAGCGAATGGAGCCCGTCCACCAGTGGTAAGGTATATAAGAAAAGAAACGAGCGTCGACTTTGAAAAGGTTGGAGTCAAAAGAAGGTATATGGATCGTACCGTGAATGTACTGGACCGACCACTCGCAATAGGACGACCTGATACACTTGGAACCCTGGCACTCATGGTCCCCGTTAACGTCGGTGGCGAAGCAGGATGGGTTCATGTCGGCAATCTTGCGGGAGAGCGGGTCGGGGTGATCGTGCCTTGCGCTGCTCCCTGCCTGAAGGTAGCGGTAGTAAAGGTTGGCGTTGGAGACAGAGCGAAGGAGGGTGCGCTCATCTCGGAAGAAAAAGAGGCGAAGACGGTGAGCAGTGACATGACCTCGGATGACAGTGCCATCGAGTTCCCGGAGGACAAAGCTTTTGTTCGGGCGCACCTCATGAATGATATACGGTCCCGTCCACTTGAAGCGGTTCTTGTGGCCATGCTGTAGCTCGATCCAGCTCTCGTATCGGAGGACGTACATTCCAACTTGGAAGTCGTGAAAGTCTTCTGTACGCATCTTCCGGTTCCAGTTGTCTATCGACTTCTGGCGGTTGACGGTGGCGAGCTTCTGAGCTTCCTCGGCGATCTGGTCACGCTGCGTAATCTGTAGGGTGCGGAGAACAATGAGGTCAGTAGTAGACTGAACCTTGTCCCAGTCGAGGACGCTCCAGGTTCCATCTTGGAGGTCAAAGGAAAACACAGGATGAATGCCATATATCATGAAGAAGGGGGACAGACCGGTTGTACGCGATGTTGTAACACGCATGGAGAGGAGTGCTGCTGGGAGATACAGAGGCCAGCGAGACTGGTGAGGGTGAGCAAGCTTTTTAAGGGAATTGGCGAGGACTTGGTGCGACCGTTCCACTATACCGTTGCTCTCGGGGTGATAGGCATTCGAAAGGATGACAACGACCTGGTAGCGGCGAAAGAGCGTCTCAGTAACACCTTTGAACTCCGGTCCACCGTCCATGGTGAAGTAAGGGATGCACGAGAAACGGCAAATGATATCTTCATAGATAAACTTGGCGACAGTCGCTGAGTCGGCGTTCTTGATAGCGCGTGCTTCGATCCACCCTGACAAGGAGTCAACACCCGAGATGATGAGGTGCTTACCGTGCATGCCAGCGTCCATGTGTTGGGTATCGAGGTGGATGTGACGCAGAACAGAGGCGGCAAAGGAAGGGGAGTACGGTATGATTGGCTTGCTCTGAGAGCCGAGCTGGCACTGGACGCATGACCGTACGTAGTACGAGACATCATCGTACATGAGGGGCCAGTAATACCTAAGGGTCAATAACTTGTAAGTAGCGTCGCGGCCGCGATGACCGCATTGGTCATGGGCTTGAACCAGTAGCTGTTTCCGGCGCTCTGCGTCCTCAACCACTAGTCGGGGCTGAGCGTCGCTCGCTGAGCCTTTGACAAGGTAGAGGGATCCGTTCCGAAGTACAAATTTGCTTACCAGGTTCTTGAAACGCCGCATCGCTTTTGGGTCCGTCAAACACTCCACCGGAAGGACGCTCGAGGAAAAGAAAAGACGGAGTTTGGGCCACTCACCGTCCTGAAGCTCACGTTGCGCCCTCTTCTCATCAGAAAGGCCTTCGGCCGCAGGTGGTGATTGCGCAGTCATCCCAAGACGGTGATCGTCGCGGAGGTTGGCGTTCAGAACTCGTCCAGTTGAACCTGTAACATAGGGGTCAAGCGCAACAACAGGAGGGGGAAGCGCACCAGGCTGAAGAGGGGTTGCTGGATACGCATACGGAACATAGTTCCGGTACCCGAATGTCACCAGCTCGTCCCTGAACATGAACTCATCCATCTCCTCCGTCGACGCGTGGCGTATCTCGAACTCATGACCGCAGTATGCGCCTGAGGTTGTGAATCGAAGAGCGGAGTGTTTGAAAAGATCGGTCTCGTGTGCCGGGTCATAGGTACCGCCGATCTCGTAGGCACCCCATGTCTTTGATAGTCCGAGGTCGTCGTCGTCGTCGTTGGCGTCGAGCTCTCGTACCGAAAGAGTAAAG
>JANDKE010001845.1:0-12259 GCA_027627275.1 Coprinellus aureogranulatus | reverse complement strand
CACGTCGGGAGCATACCCGACGATGCTCTGGCGGTCGGGCAAGGGTGATAGTTGTTGATGGGTTTGACGAGTGCAAGGATCCTCAGGAGCGCACACACCTCCTAACCATCTTCTTCGAGCTTGTGAGGCCCATCACACGCAACACCCGCTTGTTGGTGGTGGTTGCAAGCAGGCCGGAGCTGGACATTCGCCAAACTTTCAACCAAAAGCGATTCGCCGCAATCACTCACGTTATCCGCCTCCAAGACTATGAAGGAGCGTCGGATATTCGCGACTACTTCTGTGATGAATTCAGCCGGATACGCGAAACCCATCCAGCCAGAGGGGTTATCCCTGAATCATGGCCTGCAGAGGATATTATTGACATCCTGGTAGACAAGTCTTCTGGGTGCTTCATCTACCCAGCCACTGTCATCAAGCACATCGACAACCCAAGGCGGAATCCCGTCGGCCTTTTGGATGAAGTCATGGCGCTGATCAAGCCACTCGCTCGTGTAAATCCGCTGGCTGAGCTCGATGCTCTGTACAATCACATCTTGCGCCCTCCGGATACCGACATGGCCCTCGTCACACGAATTTTGAATTGCATCATGGTACTACACCAAACTCCCTCACCTCCAGACCCCACAGGTCCCTTTTTGAGTGTTATCTATACCCCCGCCTTCATTGATCTATTTCTACTACTCCCCCGCGGAGAGGTAGCAATGGCGATGTGCGAGTTGCACTCCGTCATCCGTATTCCATCTGCGGAAGAGGACGAAGCAGTCAATTTCTTCCACAAGACATTGGCGGACTTCCTCATCTCTCCAGAAAGATCTGGGGATCTCCACTGTCCACTCTATCGGACTCACCTTGATTTCTCCTCATCTTGTGTATATCACATCCAGAGCACTGTTCGAAGGTCCGACATAACGACAAGACATGTGCTACAGTATGCACACTGGAACTGGGGAGGGCACCTTGCAAGGGCATTTCAGGAGTCTCCAAAGGAGGCAAGACATATGCTACCGCTTTCCATCGAGAAGTTTGACCCTGTGCAGTCCTGGAAGTATCAGGTCAATCAAATCCAGGCCCCGCTTATCTTCGACGAGCGAGAGAAGATACACAGCATGATCGTAAGTTTCTCACTCAATACCCATCTTGTGTTGGCTCGCTGATATATATCTCTCAGTGTGAACAATCTGGCAACTGCGTTGAACTCTGCGTTAAAGCGATTCAAACTGAGCGATGGAGCAAAGAGTTTGAGACGTTCTACGCTCAAAGCGTCCAGGAAGACGTAGTCAATCGAAAAGCTTGGGTAACCCGTCGTACGATCCCGGATGGCGCTGAAGTAGATATTCCGGTCCCCACACAGGTGTTCCGTGAACGGTTTGCCACTTTTGTGAAGATGTTAGAGGGGCGCGCCAAGAAATCGAAGAGCTCGTCCGCTCTCGCGGATCCGACTCAGGGAAAGTCCTCATCTTCAAGTCAAGCTCCTCCCCCGCAAGTGTCTCCAGGGAAGCACATACCATCGTTGATTCGAAGGATCACAGAGGCCTCACCCCCTGTTACTTCTGAGAGCGCAGTTGCGGTGCATTGGGAAACTCCTTTTGACCTCTTCGTTGAATCACAGAATCCATAACCACCGTATCCTCCAGGAGTTGGTACTCTGGGTCCCAAGACGACGGGATTCCAACATGCTGTCTTTCCCTCCAGGGGCCCCGTGGTCGACTTACAGGACCCTGGCTGCTTCTTGTAGTGCTCCTCGGCCAGTCCCCTCCCCCGATGTGTTCCATCCTCTACCCCATTTTTGTACGCACTGTAGCGTCTACCTACATATTTTCCCTTAGGCTTTCGCTTTATGGACCTCTAGATAGCACTACCTTAGGCGCCCACAGGCATCAGTGAATCTGAATCCTGATGCAGGATATTGATCGCCAGCTGTGCTCAATTTCCGAGTTAGTCAACGTGCTTCCCTACCACGACCATACAGCGAGGACCATGATTTCGAACCTTCGTTCTAGCCACCAAACTCACCACCATCCACGTCGATAAACAGCAAGTTCCAATGGCAAGGCCTTCGGCGATGACGAGGACTATGTCGAACCTCAGCTTCCAACTACCCGATCTTGTAGCCTTAACGAGCTCGTTTCCCTTCCGAATCAACAAGAACTGCAAGCTCGCTACAGACAGGTCGGAGGCATGGCTCATGGACGGGGAGTCGGTGGGACCGGGGGCGCCAGCTCTGCTGGACGAGGAAAAGCGGGCACTTCATAGCATGAAATACGGTTTGCTGGCGAGTCTGTGCTGTCCTGCAGCCGATGCGCCTCAATTGAAGATTCTCACGGATTTCTGGAGCTTGGCGTTTATCAGCCATGCCAGGATCTTGCAAGGATACGGTCATGGGTGGCCTTCGGATGTCGATGTGGAGAACGCCGAGGACGGGCTGGAGTTGCTGGCGTTGAATGAGGTGTTCAAGAGGTGCGTTGGCTCATTGTACGACTCACTACGAGAATGAGTTGATTTGTATAGTCTCGTTCCTGCCTTCAAGAATGCTTTGTCTCCTCGCCCTCCTGACATTCAATCGCGATGGAAACGCCAGTTCACTCGTTCAGCCAAGGCTTTCGCCACATCGCAAATTCAGCTCCGGAATGACCTACAGACCGAAATTGTCCCCTCGGTTCTTGAGTACATGGCCCTTCGAAGGGAAAGCTATGGTTCATCTATCTTTGTCGATTTGCTCGAGCTATTGGAAATAGCCTCGAGGCCGTATGGCTGTTCCTCAAAGGACGCTGAGAAGATCGATCAAGTCACTATGTGGGCAATGCACATCGTTGGGTGGATTCTGGTGCGCGATCCATCCCACGTGCAGCCCTGCATGTTACTGACCTGCTATTAGGACGTATTTTCTTTCGCCTCGAGTCCCAGTGATTCCCCTTTTCCCATGAAGATACACCAGCCGTCCCACAATCTCATCTCACTCCTCACCACTCACAAGAACCTCTCCGTTCAAGGTGCTATGAACTACGCCGGTGGAATGGTTAAGGAAGCACTGGAAGAGATACAGCGCCTCGAACGTGAGCTCATGGCCAGCTCGCCTGGTTCTCCTGGAGTTGGCGAGGGTCAAGGATGGACGGAGTGGCTGGGCAGCGGAATAGGGATAGTGAAGAATGCTGTGGGTATGGGAGATGCCCAGTCACCTTTGATGACGTCGAAGTTCCTAGCAGACGTTCCTATTGACTGGGACGGGCGTTCATACGACGATCTGGACGGTGTGATGAACTGCAGTCCAGAGCAACGTGCTACTGAGACCGCTCGTTTTCTTCGAGCTATGAAGGAATGGATTGTCGGAACGGTTCATTGGGGGTATGAGAGCGAGCTCTACTTCGGGCAGAAGGGCGATGAAGTGAGGAGTTTTGGATGGGTGTTCTTGAGTGGCGGGAGTAACCAAGGCCATGGGAGCTCGTGAAGGCGAGCTGTCATACTACGTAGATGGATTTGTGATAACGGTGAATTCATAAAGGGATGCCTTGTTGCGGCGTGCTTCCTTGTACATTTTTCTGATACGCACCATTGTTCTTTCGCTTAATGCCGTTGTTTTCGAGTGGATCCCATCGATAGGTAGATTATCGGTTCGGGGGTATCGCGGGTATGTTAGAAACGGAATACTATACAAAACACGAGAGGAGTTATAAATATGAAGTAAGTCCATTAGTCAATTTGCCTTTCCTTCGCTGACACTTCACTTCCGCTTGGGTCTCTTCGATCCTCCTTCCAAGGAGTAGCGTTCCAAGTCCGGCTCCTCCTTCACCAGCATCCACGAGAATCGGTTCTTCGCTTTCCAAGAACACGACGAAGCCGCGTGGAACTCGTTCATCTGGTCGAACCAGTCCGAGCACGGAGGGAAGGGGTTGACTTTCATGTCGCAGTTGTCACTGCGGCACACCAGCCTCAGGAACCTGGCATCGGCAACAAGATGATCCTTCCTCGCTACGTGAGCGCCCAACTCTTGGCGATCAACTTCCTCTCCGCACCCAGGCAACGGACAAGTAACCATTGGCTCGCCCTGCTCAGACGAGGATTGATCTGCCACCTGACAGTGGCCCTTGCTATAGTGGTAACCCCGCCTCTCAGACGATTTGCCTTTGAATGGCTGGGCACAAGGTTTCCCATCAGCGTGGACGAGGCGGCACAGCTGGTTCTTCCGCACGATTTTTACCATTTCCTTGACGGAGTGTGTACCCTGGGTAAGCTCGGTCAAGTCTGGGACTGGCGTGCCTATGGATTGCTCGAGGATTCGCTTCTGGAGTTTGCGCTTCTTCTCCTTCTCCGCCTTGGAGTGTAGGCGCGTCTGGGTTGAGGCACCAGCCGAATTGCTGGCGCCAGATATCACTGATTGTAGTCCAGGGACATGGGTAGTGGTCGACTTCTGTCCGACCTGTTGCCGGGCCAGAACCACCTCCCCATCCCCCTGGGACACTGCAGGTGATAGCCGCCTTGCAGTGTGTGCTTGTGTGGCCTTGGTAATCTTCCGAGATCGCTTCGGAGCAGGTCTCTCTTCGGCATCATCGTCGGTATCCCGAAGTCTCTTCACGTTGAGGTCGCTGTGGCTCGTAGTACAGCGACGTCAAGTTCCTGAACTTCGATCCCAGTTCTTTCTCTCCGTTCGGCTTTCCCGCGGTCTTCTTGCCCAGTGCGTTCAACGTCTTCGCCTGAGGGACACGAGAGCCAGCATCGACGGCAACCAGCTGGTGCATCGGCGATGTGTAACGGTCGGTTGGGGATATGGGCGAAGGGGTTGGGTTCGGTGGGGATATAGGCAACGGGGTTGGGATCGGAGGGCTATGGGCAACCTGGTTCATGGCGACGAAGTCCACGAAGGGGAATTGAGGCTCGAGCGGGGTATCGGAATCAAAGGAATTGACCGGGGCCGGCACAGGAGGAGGTGAAGGAACAGATGCCTGGGGGTATTGGGGGTATATGGCATCGTTCCAACCGAAGGCAGACTCGGAGAGGCCATGGGTGGTGTTAGGCGTCGTGTCCTGGACTGGTGCGAGTGGTGCGTTTGCGGTCGCGTCTCCGAAACAACCGTTGGCGTCGTTGAAGCCGGTGAAATCGTAGGAACTATTGAAGTCGTTGGAGTTGTTGAAGCCGTTGTGGTCGTTGAAGCCGTTGTGGCCGTTGTGGCCGCCAACGCCGTTGAAGCCATGGAAGTTGCTGAGGTTGTTGAAGTCGTTGACGTTGTTGAAAGTAGGAGGAGAGAGCGAAGAAGGCTGGGCCATGGCGTTCTGGTATTGAGGGCTGAGGGCCTGGACATTGGCGGACGCTGGCATGGTATATTGTTGCTCGACAGCGGGGGCTGCGATGTAGCGCGCAACAGCTTGGACCGCGAGGCTTGGGCGTTACGGGAGACAGGAAAGGGGGCGCTGGATGGGCGTTGGTTGATTCGAGAAGCAGCGGAGCAGAATATGGCCGTGGATGGCAGGCGGGCATAAGCGCTCGTGGACTAAACACGCACACACACCGGGACACGTTGCATCCTACTGTCACGCTTTGGGCTCGTCTTCTTTGTTGTCCCCGACCTCCATGTCGACCTTTCACCTCTTTTCACTTGATTGAGCGACCCATTAAACGCCCTGCAGCTGGAGAATAGCAGGTATGTACAAGATCTGTTATCTCATCCGTCTTTCCCTCTCGCAATCCTTGTCCTCACACAGTTTCGCCCTGTAGGTTGCAAGTAGGCCACTTCGCAGACCAAGCCATGGACTTAGCCAATATCAGGGGACTTTCCAGGATAAACATGCCCATCCATCCCGACGATGTCCGTCATCTTGAAAGAATGCTCGAGCTTCGTCGGAAAGACCTTCAGTCATCGCTTGATAAAGTCAAAGCTACCAAGATTCTTCTCTCACTGTTCGAGGCGGAGGTACGGAAAGCAGAGGAAGATATCAAGTTCTGCTCAGAGTTCTACGCATTCGCCCCAATTAGACGGCTCCCTGCCGAACTTCTCTCTCGTATTTTCGTCACTGCCAGTATCGGGGATGTCTGCGATCTGATGCAACCAAGCAAGTCAAGGAAACCCATCTGCCAAGTTCTGGTCCACGTTTCAAAGTATTGGCGTGATTTGGCCTTCCAGACGAGGGAGATCTGGCAGCACCGGATCCTCCTTCATGGACCAATCGGGCTTTCAAGAGCAGGTAACCCTCAGACGAATCTTCCACCCGAGACCGACTACGTTCGTTGCACCCAGCGCCTCCTTGGTGTCGTTGATCTGTACAAGGGGCACCTAACCCAATTTGACCTGTGCAACACCAAGTCTGTTGCGGGGATGCAACCTATTCACGATACCGTCATTGGGCTCAAGGATCAGATAACCTCGCTGAGCCTATATGGCACAGCAGAAGAGGCGTACGTGACGAACCTGGACATGCCCCAGCTGGGAAGGCTCCTAATCCAAGGTATCCCCTACGTCGATACTCATGCACAGCCTGCTTTCTTCCATACACCCAAACTCCGTAAACTTTTTGTATGGGCCCGAACGTGCATTTCGATTCCCAAAATCTCCTCCTACCGTGGCACCAAATCAAACATCTCTCCATCGGTGCCTCCTACAGTCGTCGGACCAAGGATTTGCGGTACGAAACATCAGCTCCCAGCCCGCTGAGGATCGTAGCGCTCCTTCAGAGATGCTCAAACCTTGTTTATCTTCATATCACAGCTCTTCGACGGTGTAGTGTGATGACCGCACCACATGGCGAGGTAACACTCCCTTGCCTGAAGGTTTTGGAAATTCACAACCACACCTACGGCGTCGCGATAACCCCATTTCCTCATATCGGCGATTCAGAGGATCTGTGGCACAGAGCCTTCCCCTTCAACCTTTTGACACCGGCCCTCGAAGTCTTCGATCTTGCTTTCGCTGCCGGGAACTACAAAAGTACAACCTATACACCTCAATACCGAGGGAGGATACAGGCTATTGGGCAGTTTCTCCGCCGTGCCCCCTCCCTGTCTCAAGTGAGGATCCTGATCAGCTGTTTTAAAAGATTTCCGGGGATCCAACCCAGCAAGAACAGCCCTTCTTCGGCCAGTTCAAGAGGCATACTACGATTTTCAGGCGGCAGGGACGTGTTCACAACGGCACGCACTGCTAACCGCGAGAGTATCAACAGTGGAGAAGGCCAGACACTTGCGCAGTATTCGACGCTCCTTAAAGGTCCCACTGCGGATATGCTGCGACATGAAATTGGGATGGATCGGTACTTCGACCGATACGTCGAGGGAACTGAAGTTACTCAGGGCGATGCGGTGGCAAAGCCACCACGGATCTCATATGACGCGGTGGGTATCGAGGCCGTCGATGCCGTCTTCGAACTTTTGAGTGACGATGGGGGTATCCCGGATTGCGAGAGGCGGGTTTATCTTGTGTTATGACTAGATTTTACTGTGGATACTTAGTATCGATAGTGTTCGACTTGGACGCGAGGCTCTCCAAATCTTCAACTTGCTCTGCAATCCGTACCTCCACCCGCCTCTACATGGGAAAGCCAAGTACCTGGCTAGCGAGTCACAAAGACCAGTGAGTTACGGATGAGGAAAGGCTGCGATGGTTATGGACTGGACCAGGAGTCCCGCCGGTCTGGTGTTCAACTTCAACAGTTACAGCACGAGGCCGAGAACCTGCGTGATACCCACGCTGTTGTGATCGGTAGGAATAAGCGCCCAGCAAAGCGAGAGTCCCGAGTTGAACACGCTACATGTTCTTTCTCAGTGTGCCACATCCTAATCTTGTTCAGCGACGACACCAAGCATTCCAGCGCCCTGCCGTTTGGATAATCAACGAGAAGCCACGCGCAATTGGTATGTCATTCCACACAAGTTACGCGAGTCAATGTCAACGGATGTGGTAGCGTTTCTTGAACAGCTTCCATGGACTTGCCAACTCTCAAAGCAATGTCTCGCGCAAACGCATTCCGCCATCCAGTAGAGTGCAATGCAGTCGAACACGTAGAAGGCGAACTTCGGCGACGAGTGGCGTCACTACACGAGGCGGTCTGGGAGCGCATGGCCGAGGAGTGCCAGCGGGAACTCGAGTCGCTATCGTCCAGCAGCAGGCTAACCCTTGCCACCAGAATTGATGGGACGTCCTTGCAACTATGGGCACAAATCGACGAGCTGAAGGCAGGCATCGAGTGGTGCAGGGCTCTGTATAACCCTTCACCTGTTAGGGCACTACCCCCAGAACTCCTGTCCCACATATTCACCTTCGTCGGCATCGATGACAGCTACGACGTGATCAATCCACGAATATCCGGGATACCGGCAGCTCTTTCTTTGGTCCACGTCTCCAAGTTCTGGCGCGACATGGCCTTACAGACGAAGGAGCTTTGGACTCATCCTGTGATTGTCAATCGCTACGCGGCCGAGGCAAAATACCCTTTTATTTCCGAGTACAGAGCCGAGAGGTGCGTCAAGCGCTTGGCAGGGGTCATCGACTTGTACGGTACGAACCTAACCCATGTGTCGCTGCACCTCAAACACTTTCCCTGGGGTATGTGGCCCCTTGCCGACATGATTATCGAGCGTCGACATCAGCTGATATCGCTGAACCTCTTCGGGTCGAGCCGAATGGTCCACTCGCTTCCCTTTGACTTCGACATGCCCCTACTGCAGACATTATCCATCCCCAGCCTTACAAGCAAGCATGAGAAGCGTCAGGGAGGGTCGCGAACATGGAGGACCATATTCAATACCCCAAGACTGAAGGAAGTCTTCTTGTTCATCGACTCCAAGACTACGGAGGACATGGATGGCCTTCAGATTCCCTGGTACCAAATAACTCATCTGTCCGTTGGGAAGCCCTATACCTGTGCTCTAGAATCAGCCTATGAACGTTTTCTACTGCGCAAACTCATCCCAGTACTTCTTCAAGGGCGGAATCTGGTTTACCTTCATCTCACTGGCCTGGTCCCCCAAGGCCCACCTGTGACGGGAAGAGTCAACCTCCCACGACTTAGAGTTCTAGAGATCCACGACAGGGGTCTCCGGCTGCTACTTAGCGCTAGCAACGGCTCCTCGGAGGAGACAAAATATTTCCCATTCACCATCGAAGCCCCCGCACTGGAAACGTTCGACTTGATTTGCTCTAAGGAACCTACGCCCTCAGACATGGACCACTGGCAACCCACGTCAAACCTCTCTACGCGGGAATGCACTCTCTTGTTCCAGACGCTTCGCACTTTCTTGCAAAATTCGATGCTTCTATCCCAAGTACGGATCATGGTGTGCACACCAGCAGAATATTTGGGTCAAACGTGGAATGGCACGACCAACCTGCCGAGTGGGCGACTAGCGGCTGGTGCAATATACCGCATAGCAGGGGACAGCGAAACTTTCGTTCTCGTCAAAGATAACTTCAAAAAACTGTCTTCCCTGCCCACATCATTGTGGGCCGAAGAAGACAACCTTACGGTTATAGCCTCCCAAGCAGATAAGTTGCGGTATAGAGAGATGCTAACAGGAGAACTATGGATGAATCGTTTTATCGACCGCTGCATGGAAGAGTGCTTGGAAGAACGACCTGAGTACCGTATAGAAAGGACACATGGCTACCCCGCTGCCTTGATCAACAGTATCCTCGACCTGTTTGGGGGGAGCATCGGGCTACCCACTTGTGACAAAGAGCTCTACCTTGCGCCTTAGCATCCATACTAATACGAGGCCACCGCGATCATGAACGCTATTCCATCGCCGATTATAGGTACACTTCCCAACCAGACATTAAATACCACACCGGTCCAAGAATACAGAAGACGGCGTACAAACACAACAACAGTGGAACGAAGAAAGGACAACTCTCCAACAGAAATCGCGAAAAGCTCATGCTACCGACCATCCCTGGAATGTCCGTTGGTCGTGAATATATTATAATGGTTCACCTGTTTATCGGCGCCGCCACCCGTCGGACGCGGGCGGTAATAACTCGCCCTCTGCTGCTCGCCCAGGCTAGAGTTTGAACTCGAACTGGGAATAATCGGCGAGGCTGTATTCACCGCGACCGTTGGCATAGGCCACGGCATACTACTCGTCGTAGCCGTCGAATGCGCCTGTGTCGAAGTCGCTTGGGGATTGGAGCTCGGCCTGAGCGCAGGCGATGCCTGCGGGGTGACCGAGAGCTGGTGGTCGTGTTGCTGCGCCGGGGACGCCGTGCTCGGCTGTGCATTTCCACCTGTCCTATCCTGCTGCTGTGCCGCCGAGTCGTCTCCCCTTCTCCTCTTTGGCGCCCTCGTCGAGCTCGTCCGAGGCGGATACTTCGCCTGGTGGCGGCTCAACGGCGACGTGGTTCTCTTGTTCTTCTCGTAGACGCTCCTGGAGCTCTGGAAGGCGGGTGAGGATGTGCACGTAGTCGACAAAGGTCTGGAACACAGAGTAATATCAGTTTTTGTAAGGCAACGAGGGTAGAGACACAGTATTACCTTTCCGCGGATGAACCACCCGCTGATTTGATCCCTCCGCCCATCAAGGTCGAAGGGCTCGAAGAGCTCTTTCAAAAGCTCGTTATCCCTTCTGAGGATGGCATCAGGCGCCAACTCTAAGACCGCAAGATCATGCGCGGCATTCCAAAGCTGGGCGGAAAGGTACAACTCGTAAGCGTTGTAGATATCACCCTGATCCAAGGCATACTCCGCCTATACACACAGTGTCAGACACGGCAGGACAACAAACGGAGACATCACACACCTTGGCTTCCTGCACCCACGTCATTGGTATCTTGAGACTACCAACTAGACCCCGAGTCATCCATTCGTCCATCTTTGGTGCAGAGCGAGCCAGAAGATCTTTCACGGCCTTCTTACGTCTGATAGAGTTTTGCTTTTGAGCCAATCCCCATGACAGGGCAACTATAATACGCACCCGTCTGTGTCTTCCAGATGCAACAACACGAATGCTGCTTCCTGGACCATACCCCATCCCTCCAACTCGAACGCATACGCGCTTGTCAGCAAGTTTGCGGTATGGCTTCGACCGACGCCAGGAGTTTGAGTTGCAGAGTCCAGATCATCACTGTCGTCCTGGGTTCGACCATTAACTCTCCTTGCCGCCGCAGAATATGTCGGTGTCCTATCTGCAAAGTCTCGTATCCGCATCGCTCGAGATAGGATGATGTACAGATGCCAACACATGCCGACTCCTCCCCACCGCTCATCAGGTCCAAACGAGAGCGGTTCCAGCACTTGCGACAGAGAGAGAACAGGGTCGGCATGCAGTCGAATTAACGAGAAAAGGGGATCCTCCGGCTGCTTCTCGTTAGTGCTGGATAGGGAAGAGAAAAGCGACGTTGCCGCTGTCCGTTGAGTCGCAGTAAGACCAGATTGTGCTTGTGATGATCGCGCTTGAGGTTGCTCAATTTGCCACTGAGGTAATGGCTTGGCCACTTGTGCAGCAGAGTACCTCTGCAACAAGCCCTCATACAACCTCACCACATCCGCCACCGCCGCGTCCACGCCCATCCCATACCACAAGCACAAGCCGAACACCCTCTTCCAATCCAACCCTGCGCACACTTCATCCACCCAACTTGCCATTTCTGCGTCGTCAGACTGGTCATCAGGGCCTGTCAGTAGACGGTACACTTTCCATATACCTCGACTGATCAACCCATTGGAGGTAGCACCCAAACCGCTTCCGGCGGTTGTGGGTGCAAGTTTATCGTCTGCCCATATCTTGAGTTGCGCTCGAAGGTCAGCCTTGAACGTAGCGTCTCCTCCTGCCTGGCACACCAGAGTAGCGAGCTTAATATACCCGGTGTCCATTGCGACAGTGCACGCCGCCTCCACCTGATGCCCGCTAAGCTGTGTGAAGACGGTGTCCGCAGCTGTGTAGTTCCCTGGCATCGCGCCAGCCGCCTTCGAACTGAGATCGCTCGCGACAGAGGGCTTTACCACGTGTTCCAGCCACTCACTGAGCGCTTGTCTTCGCTTCAGCAGACATATGCGATTTCGCACGTCGGGAGTGATTATCGTGGCACCAGTAATTCCTTGTCTCCGCCCATTGCCCAAGTTCAGCTCAATTGGATCGAATAATGCGCTGCCCAACTTGAAGAGTGCTGCTGGACCACTGGTTTGGGTTGTTGGGAAGAGGGAGGCGAAGGAAGCGAATGTTAGAGGGGTGTTGGGTTGCGAAGGGGGTTTTGCCTCTGGAGTTCCGTTGGTCTTCGCTATAGGCGTGTGGGTGAGATGGTGCTCCAATAGCTTTTCGGATATGGCGTCGGGAGAAAGGT
>JANDKE010001844.1:0-12265 GCA_027627275.1 Coprinellus aureogranulatus | reverse complement strand
TGCGCCACGACCTCGACGGTTGCGCTGGTATCGACGAACCTCTGACCCTGAATGGCAGCCCCATCTTGCAAGCGTCCCACCAGGTCGTCCTGTACAATCCACGCTCTCATGCCTTGACGATTAGTCGCAAGTCNCCNCCACCGTCCTCTGAGTCGTCGNTGGTGACCACGAGGCCNCCTCGACACTGTCCGTTANTGTAAACAAACCATGCCCCTTGGGCTTTATGACGAAGATGAATTTGACCACGAACAAATTGGTGACGAGGCACTNGACGAAATCGATTCGGATCCNGCGTACCATTCACGGGCAACGAACTACTTTCAGATTCTGGAGCTCACGAATGAACTCAATTCGAGGCCAGCTAGTCCCTGTAGTGTCCATTCAGACGATGAGAGTGTCCCCTTAGCGAAAGAGCANGCGTCNTCATCGACATTCCCNGCCGAAAANATGGCGGAAGGNTATTTCAACCGCTTCTTCCAGGAAGAATACAAGCTCGGGATGGGTGCCAACGGGTCAGTTTTCCTATGCCAGGTGCGNCCCTGNCTNTGCCATGCGTGGCGGTCTCTGACGNTGCTTCAGCATGTACTGGATGGNAACCCTTTAGGCCACTTCGCTGTGAAGAAGATTTGCCGTTGGGGAGTNCCNNTCATACCTCTTGAAGATTCTACGTGAAGTTCGTCTCCGTCCAGACTCCCTCTAGACAGTGCTCTAATGGAGTCTCGTGTAGGTCCGCCTATTGGAACAGCTCCGCCACCCCAACATCGTCACTTACCAGTTAGTGNCATCATCCACTACGCNGAAGACATGCTAACTTTAGAATAGCCACGCGTGGTTGGAGACGTACCAATTCTCAGCCTTCGGGCCTCGGGTNCCCACATTACAGTAAGTCNCGGCCAGGCTATCAGATGAAAGCTTATAACTGGCAGCCCAGTGTCCTAATGCAATGGGCAGAAGGCGGNAGCCTGGACGACTTCATCGACATCCGCCTGGGTCGCCGAACAGCCCATCCACACATTCACCCTGTCCCCGCTTGAACCTATCGGCGAGTTAGACAGAGACGGGACACGCACACCGACTCAAGGTCCCCCAAGCATACACTCGCGGTCCGCCCGTATACGCGCTTTCAAAGCCTTCCAAAGAGCAACGCCGGAAGAGCGTGAACGGATGCAGCGAGAGGGGTATGGTAGGCCTGATGGNCCACAACGGAGGAAGAGCGGGAAGGAGTGGACGCCGGTGCATCTGCTTAGTGCGGAGGAAGTGAAGAGTCTGTTTCATGATGTAGTTGAAGGATTGGGTTTCTTGGTGAGTCAACNTCTCGTANATGTGAATGCCCGCTGACCATATNTGTTCAGCATAACAAATCCATACTTCATCTCGATNTGAAGCCAGGAAATGTCCTTCTGACATGGGACGATGGGAGAATAATGTNCGTCTGTACATTCTGCAGTGGTATCAGCATAAACTCATCNGAGTNTCGTTTAGCCCAAGAGCAATGCTGTCTGACTTCGGCACATCGCGCGACATGATCAATTCCTCCCAAATGCAGAGNACTGGCAACACNGGNACGTAAGTTCAAACAGCAGTTNAGTCTGCAAGNANAAGCTCAANCNTANATCCAGTCTTGAGTATGCATCTCCCGAATCTCTACCATCTCCAGACACCGGTCGGCTGCGTCAAATAGATTCCAAGTCGGATATGTGGAGCTTGGGCATGATCCTTCACAAGATGNTGTTCTTCAAATTGCCCTATCGGTATGTAGCGNGNTGATCTCTGTAGTTGCGCTTGTTCATTCGGGTTTGGCTGCATCGTAGATACGCAGCNGAGGGTGATGCAGACGGACAACCGATCAGTGTTGAGCGCGGACAAGAAACCGAGAAGATGGAGCGCCTTGAACGGGAGGTTCTGGGGTATCCTGGGTATTTGGTNTTGTATACTCCAACGGATATTTGTGCTNAATCCTCTTCCAGATTCAAAGCGAACGCAACGTTAGCTTCCACATTCGAGGCTCGACGCTTGTCAAGAGCATATCTCGTGCTGCTTGAGAACCTTCTGCATATCACACCATCCGCTCGACCTTCTTGCGACCGTGTGGCAATAGCCATCCGCGACGGCAAGGTACGCTTCCCAACATACTATCATCCTTGTATCCAGGGNCTCAATACTTGCCANTCCTGTCAGCTCGACCCTCTGCCAACACCGCCGCTTTCTAGGCAAGGCNCTCACAATGGCAGTCCGGACGCACTGGTNCCTCGTGCTAGGTCAACNCCGGAGCATGACCTCCGCGATAGGACTCCTTCACCTAGCTCTGAAATGACGAAGTTNTTGAGTTTACCTCCCTCATCACCCGTTATCCCTGCNTCTCTTCCGAAGCCAAAGCCAACGGGAATNCGCGGCTGGTTTGTGAGCAAGCAGACAGCACTTCAGAAGAGCAATACATGGAAGACTATTGGAAGGACNTTGAGGAGCAGGAATGGGAGGTTCTCGATGAGGATCGTCAGGAGCCTTATCCTCGTTTCGAAGGTAGGCCTGTGCCGCCTCTTCTGGTACGCTTCGAGGACTGATGGCATGCTCTAGATCATAAGCGCACCNCGTCTATGTCCAAGTGNCGAGCAGCACCCTCGTCCTCTTTTACTCGCAATGCTCCTTGGCGCCGCGGTGGCTGATACAGTNGTTGATGTCGAGCCATGGGACCGCGGCATCCTCTTCTCAGTCGGGTTAGCGGCGTTCCATGTTGGTGTTATGAGGTATACCGGGGGAACCGCTGTTGCTTGTGCTCGCTGATCGGTTTCTGCATATACCACCTCTTGTTTATTATCGGATTTTCTATNCTTTCGCAATCCATGGACGTCAGTGTGTGCTTTGTCTCACTTGCATACGCGATTATCAGCCTCTGTCGGGATGTGTTGGAAGTAAGAGCTTTGAGNTGGTGGGTGTTCCGAAAGATTCTCGATATTCATGATATGTCTGACGAGTACAAAAGGCGCCTAAGAACCCGAATGTGTTTAGCAATGCACCCTCAATAATAGGCGTAGGTTTTGGTTGTCTCATGCTTCGAGATGATCCACCTGGATGAGCAACTGGTCAAGAAGAGCTCGACGACGATGAGCATAAGAACGTAGAACCTACCAAGCGTGGATGACACCTGGTATCCATCCGAGAATCCACAAGCAGATGTTAATCCAAAAGTCTACAACCTCTTCNGTATGTGGATCGTCGCTTCGAGATTGCTACCTACCTGCCGCACAACCTCTTTCTACAAAAGGAATTGCAGATGCGCGATTAGGGCAGGCTCTCAGTTGGCAGCGTAGGTCGACCACTCACTCATGAATACGGCTACCGGGGGTAGGAAGCTGCAACGGANCGAAAGCTTGAGTGAGACTCCGGCTCTGGCAAGGCAAGAAAACCTTACATTGCGAGGAAGTACAAGGCGACATCGTAGTCGGAAGATACGCGCGTAGGCATAGTGTAGTCAAGTTCTGAGTGAGTTTGGAGTGGGGCAAAAGGTCATCCTGGTCTTATAAGGGGGTGTTGAGACAGTAGGACCAGCTGGAAAGGGGCTAACTGACGTCATTCAAATTTCAAAGGCTCGCGATAGGACGATCGAGGGAACCCATATCTNGACCATATCCATCCTTCTGCGAGTACGCCACCTACGCTATGCTACGCAGCTCGTTTATTTATGGTTGCAAAGTGTTCTATNTGACTTGCANACTATGCATAGGCCAACGCATNGCCTGACGCCGATTCAGATGGTGCAGTGGGGTAAGGATATCTCCATCCTGTGCAGGCCGGGTCAAGCGGGCTAGTGCAGGCTATTGCATGTGGTCTGGCTGTGTCTGGAGACAAGGCAATACCGTCGTTCTGGCCAGTCAATGAGGACTGACTACGGAACNTGNGATGGCAATCAAACTGCAGTGGACATGCAGCCGCAGACTGCTGCGCACCGGCTATATATAGCCAGCATATGATACTAGCTACATTCGTTCAGGCACTTTCTGCAGATACTCACCACCACCACGCACAATGATTGTCACCCCTCAAGAACAGAATACTGAAAAGCTGGAAGCAAGGCAGCAAATAGCGGTAAGTCGTCTTNGCCATGCTATTACGCATGAGTACTTTGCCCAAGTAGCTCATTCACTCATCAGGGACCAGCACANGAGCCTCCTCCACCNTACGAGGCCTCTGGTAGTTCTTCTGCGCAGCGCGTTGGCGATGCTGCCCCATCGTCTGCCCCTGCTCCAACCAACCACGTCTCTATTTCGAAACATCACGGTGAAATAAAGGGCGTATGGGTCATAGACCCACGAGTGCTGGTACCAGCACCTTTCCTCTCACCTCTGCTGCCTGGAGAAACCGAGGATTCGAGGAAGAACATTTATATCAAGTCTCACAACGGGGCACTCACCATCGATGTTACCCTTGTTCCTTCTGAAGGCGCCGGTTCGAGCTCTGGGCGCACTGTCGCAAGGCTTGAGGCGCATACCGTGAACGGCGCAGTGAGATTCGATCTGGTTAGTGAATTGACTTGCAGTTGGGACTTCATTCGCTGATGGTTGCTTCTGCTTCTCCGCAGCACGATGGTCCAGGTCAGGATGGTTTAGTGCGGCTGCCCGTGAAGGTCTCCGTGAGCAGCTACAACGGGGCGGTCTACTTCCGCATACCTCGTTCATTCCGAGGTGTACTTCACGCAAGATACTCATGGGGGTCTGTCCAGCTCTCAGAAGAGATAAGCAAGCAAGTGCGCTATACCAAAGAGGAGGAGCGGGGGAAGCAAGTCTTCATCGGACATTTCGATGAATCCGACTTCTCTCCTGATACCTGGGCTGGCGACGAAATCGAGGGAGAGACAAAGCGCGGCAACATTTGTTTCAGTTACGACGATGAAGAGGAGGAAGAAAAGAGACAAGGCGGGTCAAGCAGATCACCTAGAAAAGGTCTTTTGGCACGACTATTCGATGCGTTATTCCCCGACTTTTCAGATACCGAACAAAACGAGCGCGGCTGGAGGAGAGAGGACCGACGGCAGGCCAGGGAAATGCGTCACGCGCATTTCAGAGGTCGAGGTCGGGGGCGAGGGCGACATGGAATCCGAGGTGGAGGTCGGTTTGGAGGTCGAGGGTGGGTTCCTGCCGAGATTGAGCNAGCGAGCATTGAGGCCACTGGGGCGTCCAGCCCANCTAGTCTCCAGCACAATTGAATATGAATTATTCCCTGTNTCGTAGATTATCACAGATACCCGATAACTGCAGAACGGCCGACGAGATATGGCGTTTCTAACTATGTACACTTCCCTGCATGTACTTAGTGTATCACAGAAGATTGGGAGGGGCATAGACCGAAGACCTCAACTAAACATTGACGTCGACCGAGAAGGGGCTTGTAGTCATTTGGAGAGTGCTCTCAGTCGCGCAAACGCTCGCTGTGGTGACAATTNGGCTCGATCGAAAGGCGAGAGCCACACGTCTCGCGACNCCGTTTAGACTGTCCCCAGGGCCGGATCCCATCTCCTTCACAGTGACTACTACTGCAGGTGCTCGTCACAGTGAAGTGTGAAATANNTACCCCCCTCAATCGCCACCTATTGGGATCAAAGCACCGAGCCATATGATCACCTCAAGAAGGCAAGCACTTCGAGATGAATTCATCCGTAACTGAACTGCCGGGCAAATTAGATACACGTTGCACTCGAATGAAAAGAGGGTGTGTACGAGTGACATGGTGAGGGAGATTGGGGTTAAGATGACTGCAATGCCGTCCTTATATCGAAATGNCTACCTCGGGATGAGGTCAGTTGACCAGAGTGCCATTCTCCCCTNCATNNTCCTCCTGCTTTGACTGTGTCTACCTGGTAAAATCAAAGGTCCACTGGAGATCGATATTGTTCCAAGGTATACACTACGACTACTACACTGCTACTACTACACGATGAGTATGTTAGAACGGGAAATCTATTGACGGTCAAGATGGAGGGGATCGCAGATGGAGCACAGCTACANTGAGGAAATAGAGGTATCGAACAAGATAAGTAACGCCTACATTGTACTTTTGGTGGAGGAATGGGAAACNAGGAACACTGATACATACATAAATACACAGTTGGAAACAGCTCGAAAGCGAAGACAACAAGAAATGGCGGACACGGAAGAAGAAAAAAGAAATAAATACAACAAGCCGATGTAGAGCACCACCGACGACGAAACGAGGAAAGAGGCATAGAGGCATACAAGAGAGTGAAAGGAAGGCATATCATAAGGTGCGCATAGGCGATCTCCATGGTCCACAGTCAAGAAAACCGAAACTCGAATAAATCAGAATATTTTACCAACCCCCCGCTTCATCTCCTCCTGACGTTGCGCCTGCAAGAAACGCTGCACCATAGCATCGTCGGCGGCACTCGCTTCTTCTGCTTGGCCCCGCGCCCCGACAGCGGGCCCAAAGGAACACTGGTCGCCTGGACCCCATTCAACCCATAGACTTCTTCGTTGAACTGGATTGGAGGTGGGGGTGGAGGTGGCACTGGTAGAGGATGAGACGGCGGAGGTGGCACCGGAGAGATACTTCCAGGCCTACGCGAGGGGCTGTAGTTGCTATACAGATGCGGCGAGTCCGCAGGCTGCGGGGTGGCTGGGTGTATACGACAGGCTGGGGTGGTAATGGTCGGGACCCGCCTATTGTCACCGCTGATACGGGTGCCAGTGGTGCAGGGGTATTGGATGACTGTGGGAGCGTGTCGTGGTGGCTTGGTGGTGTGGAGTACGAAGGAAAGGCTACAGGCCATCCAACCTCAGGCGTATGGTTTGCATTCGGGTTTGGCGCGCATTGGGCAGGTGCTGTTGCATATTGGGGATATGGGTATGACTGCTGTTCAACTGATTGTTGATAGACGGATGCAGGAATATAGACATCGTTGTGNGCGGGCGTTTGAGGAGGAAAGGGTGCCTGTGAGGAGTATGGGGTAGGCACGGGGTTGGGGTAGGGTGCTTGGTGAGAAAAGGCTGAGTATGACTCAGCTTGCACAGGAGAGAATGCTGAGTGGGCCACAGGCATAAAGCCTGACGATGNCGTCGGTATACTGTGTCTTGGACCTCGAATTGTTGAGTGGGCGTCGTAAGGGTTCGGGACGACTGACGGGTTAGAGATTGTCGATGGCGTGCCATATGTNCCATAGAACCCTGACAACTGACTTGGT
Organism: Coprinellus aureogranulatus; assembly: GCA_027627275.1. Lineage (NCBI taxonomy): Eukaryota > Fungi > Basidiomycota > Agaricomycetes > Agaricales > Psathyrellaceae > Coprinellus > Coprinellus aureogranulatus. The sequence continues at coordinate 5,073 of JANDKE010001844.1, read as the reverse complement.
GCTGAGACGAGGTGGTCATAACCATACCCGACGCTGCCATCACCGAGGTGACCATTATATCCTCCAGATGGGGGATGGGAATATGTTCCAGGCACGGGCTGAATGCACCCATGAGCTGTGCACGAGCGGCAAGAAGCAGGAACTTACAGGATAACTTTCCCTCCTCCTACCCACTCCAAACTCACTAAACTCCTGAGTAAGGTTATCCACAGAAGGTTGTTGAGGACGTTGTTCGTATGGGGCCACATACAGATCGGANGGGCCTGGTCCGCCACTGAAGGAAACNGAACGAGAAGGGTGCCTCTCCCCTTGCGGAACGAACATTCCAGGACCTCCGTATTGCTTGTTATTCTTTATCGGTTTCTGCGTTGTTTTCTTTTCGGGAGGTGGTTCCTGGACAGTATATNATCAGATTTGTTATCCAGGCAGGGGGATAATCACGAACATTTGACCAGAACGTAAGCTCTAGGTAGACCTTTCCAGCAAACTTGTCCTTGTTCGCAAGGTCGAACCATTCTGGGGGGTGTTAGCGCGAGTGCTGCTACTGGGCATGAGACCCACCATCTGTTTCGCCCTTCGTCAGAACCTCGGTCAAATCGACGTCTGCTTCGCCAATGAGGTCGGGCTCTCGAGAATCGTCAGCGTAACATGCCAGCTTCATGATCTTGCCACCCTTGATTCTTTTNACAGAGGAGATGGTCTTCGGGGGGTAAAGGTGGGGGGCTTCCTTCCTTTCGGGCAGCAGTTCGTGCCAAAACATCGTCGGTGTCCTCGTACAGTGTGAAACGGATCTCTTCATCCCATTCCGGATGCTGACCACCCCGCTTGATGGCCTTCGTACGACGTTTCTCGCCGTTGACAGTGACAACGCAGTACGGATCTTGTTTGCCTATGTGTCGCTTGTTCGGGAGGTGGTTCTACATCGATGGTTTCAACATAATCGGGACGGAGCAACGGAGAACGCACAGCTTTCAGCACAACGACAATAAGAGTACCGATTTCGCGAGGCGTTGAGGACATCGACGTGACAATGGAGGGAAAGGAAAAAGAGAAATGTTGTGTCTTAAGCAGTCTTGTTGAGCATCGAAAACATCAACAGGTTGAACGCCAGTCACGCCGGAGTGACATCTTTGTTACCTTGTTTGGCTTCGACCGCGTGTCAGGCTTGGCATGCGGGCGCTTATTTGTACATGAAAGACTCATGCGGAGCTCATTGTTACTCTATCAACTACACCTCAGACCAATTTCCAGGCTTATATGGCTTGTTTTCCTTGAATATGAGGTGGGGCTTTCTCTCTGCGAGGTCAAGCACCATTTCTGCGAAGTAACTATTCGCCCATGCAAACCAACTTCTTGTGTAGTCCGATCCGTTGTAGATCGATTGGGACTCGTGAATCAATCCAAGTCCATTTGTGTTCTGAAGGCATTGGGATGACCATAAGCACAAGCCAAGCTTAAACAGGGCCGCACGTACCCTGATCAACATGGAAAGTGCAGCTAAAATCTCTTGGTCATCGTCCGTCCCGTAAATAGAGGAGACTAGTGACATTGGCCTGAAAAGGGTGGTGAGTTGATAATGAATGCTGCATGTGTCACTCTCTTTACGGCTGCTCACCACGGATGCCAGGGGGTTACATGCGGTCCTCTTTCGCTGTTCGTGAGATACATGTACGGCAAGCGGACACTCATATCTCACCCAATGCCACTCATGTTATTCCCTGCAGCGTAGTACGGATTTCGGTTGGATAAGAGTAACTGGCGGGTAGCGACGTAGGCCGGGTTGTCTTTACTTAAAAATCCTAGGTATGGCAGCGACAGGAGAGACTGCGGCTCGATTAGAATACTTGTCATCTCAATGGGGAGATTCAAACCCACAGGGACGTTAGCATCATCCATTACATATCTTCCACCAAATCCGTTGGTCTCATACGCGAAAATGCCGTCTACCACCTGGGGCACCAGCCATGAAGATTATGGTTGCTTAAGGCAAGACAGAGACACGCACGGTGGTGTTCCAAACGGCAGCTTCGATTCTTGAGCTGACTTCACGAGCTTTGGCACTGACGTTACTCAACAGCCCGACTCGATCCAGGACTTCGGCTGTTTGGTTCAGTTCGACACTGAGCATAGCATTAGCGGGTGTCAGAAAAGCTAGGAGCTATGAGCGCTTAGAATGCTAGTTTACGGGTAAGAGACTAACCGAATACAGTCAGGTCGTCCGATGGCCGATGCGAAGTTGCTACGAGCCCGGTGTATGCCCTCGGCTCGTTATTACCCCTGTTGTTGACTCTGGGAGACAACGATCCGCTGCTGCCAGTCCAGTTGTAATACGAAATGAACCTATAGTCCTCATCGAAGGATGGCTGTGACTGCTCGTCGATTACGCGAAAGATTTGGTCAATAGCGGCTTTCCCTGTCGAAAGTCAGCATACGAGGATCGGTGAACAAGCTAATTGTGGGTAATACAATTCTCGTTGATGAAAGTCGAGTCACCGGTCGCCTGATAGTACGCACGGGAGAGCTTTAAGAACCCGCACAGTGAGTCGATCTCATACTAGAGGAACTGTGTCACTACGTGGTGAAATGGTCGCACGGTCATTCGGGTGGGCAGCACCTTGCATTCGAACACGACGTTAGGATCCACCGGGCTAAGAAGGAAGTAGTTAATGGTGACGAACGCAGGGTCTGTCAGCGGTCAGAGATCTAGAGACTTACGGGTTGACTATGACCTTCTCGGCCCATTCATTTCGGGAGGTGGGGAGCCCGCTTTCCGGCGGCGGTTGGAACGCACCACCTAGAGTTGATAGGTCACTTCTCGAGCAAAATCGTAAGGCGCACGACGATTCAGATTCACTGACAATACGGAAATTGTGCGACATAACGAGCCTCATTGTTGATCACCGCCTTCACCAACACGGCAAGTTGGGGATCGACACCGAGCAAGCTGTGGTAATGAGCGAACTGATTCTGTGTCAATGTCCATGTACGACATCCAGTGGATAAGATTGTGCACACCTGATTAGCAGTATCTCGAAGCCACTGCGCGCTAGGGTCTATTAGCTGTGCGATTTCATTGGTAAGGGGTGACCGTGGACTCACGTTATGTCCTATTGCAAGAAAGTGTGTTAGAAGAACAACATCTCGACAAGTGGAATGCAGACAAACGCCAGTGATGATAAACGCGAGATTCTCTGTCTATCGAAGGGTGAGTGGGGAACCCTTCGTCGCGTCCGTGGTGTGCGAACCTCGTTGAAATATCGAACGGTAGTGTCTAAGGTGTTCGGGAAAGCGTTCTCGAACAACCTGGCCAAATCAGGATCTTTGAGCAGCGCCTTCATGTCGTCCACCACCCTCTTACGTCTGAGATCAGTATATCGCACACTAGGAAGGCAACGGCACGCCTACCTCGACGGCTGTGCTTTTGAACGTTCGACATTCCGGCGAGGGTCTCATATATGGCAACGCAAGCTCCCCGCTGGAGAAGGGCGGATGAGGTGTCTATTCGTGTGCACCTTAGTTCTGGCCTCTGCACGACAGGGACGCTCAAACACACCTTTGAGTATGAGTTGTAGTCAGGGCACTGGCCATTACTCCAAGTGGCGAAGCTCAAGGCCACCTCGGCCACCAGAACAAACTTCTTCAATCTGAGCTTCATGTCGGCGGTGCCTCCAAAAGGTCGCCAGATGTAATGCCAGGAGTGGGTAGTGGCTCTTCCTTGAAGAGAGAAGCAGAAGCCGAAGAAGCACAGTGCGAATGGAATGGAGTACGAAGCCTTTATACAGCAGGATTGGAGGACCCTCAAGCACATGCTCCGCTTTGCCTCCCTGTTCATCATCACAGATATTCAGATGCGTGAGGCGGGCATTCACGAGACTCGTCGGGTGACCATAGAAGAGAAGGTACGAACAAGTGGACCGACAGGACCTTTATCCCACAAGATCTTCTGTGTGAGACTGTCTGAGGATCATCAGCGCTGGAAGTTGGTCGGAATAATTCAATGGATGCTCGACTTAAGCCTGGCACTCACGAGCTCGAGGCTTTTAGTCTCCCGTAGTCAGACTGACGATGATGTGATGTTGTCGCTTTTACCTTACTATCCTTTGGGCAGTGTTGCAAAAAGTTTGATGGGAAGCAGATTGTGGAACGACCAGTTAAGCTGACGTCCTGGAAATTTGTGGGTACACTCTCAGGCGAGTAGAGAATGTAAACCCAGAAAATGGTAAGAATCCATGAGGATGCGCGTTTGCCAGAGACGTTCCGGTGGAAAGAGTGCAAAAGAGCTAGTGTTGCAAAAATTGTGACGGGCGGCTTCTGCGGCTGTCACAGTCCCAGAGCAGACAGCGTGACGACGTGGGACACCGTTCTCGCTGCGGACTTACATCGGAGTCAGAAATTCAGTGGGCCTCCTTGTCACAGAACGACTTGGCCATCCATATCGTGGCCATGGCCTCAATGATAAGCGAATCAAGTTGCTTTCTGAAGCGGTATACATGTCATAAGTACGATCCAGTGGTATCCCGGGTGCCCCCTAACCCTCTCCTAGCAGCAGTTGGCTTTTGCAGGCGAAGTGTCATGAAAGTCGTCCAAAATGAGGTACAGATTAGCACCTCCTGCCACGAGAAATGTCCCGATTTTTGTGAACTCTTGACAAACGTATTCAGCTAGCTGGTTTACATCGGAATATCTACTTTTTCTTGTGAGAATCGATGAACTCCTTCCCCCAGACCGGTTTTTGCAACACAGGGTCTTTTTGCATCGCGGCGGCAACAATAGTATAAATTCAGGCGAGGGGTGACAATATGCATTGCGTATACAGGAAAAGGGGCAGGAGCGCAGTGGATATGGTAGGGTGGGGTACCCGAAAGATATCCTACAATCGTACAACCAAGTCGGGTGTCAGGACAAATGTTAATGAGATGAGAAAAAGAAAAACATATATTTACATAGAACAGGGAGGGCGACAACGTTCATAAATATAATGATGAGGCAAGAGGGAAGGTGTTCGCAGTTCAGGCCATCAGGTCTCTCTTCCTTTCACTGTGTCCTCCTTTGTATGCTGGGATTTCGCCTCTG
>JANDKE010001843.1:0-12266 GCA_027627275.1 Coprinellus aureogranulatus | reverse complement strand
CCCCTCATCGATCAAACACACGCTAAACCCCCACCCGTACGCTATCAAGACCACCTCGTCGGCTATAACCTCCCATTCGTCCCCTGCTGGATCTCAGCCGTACAAGCACTATGTCCCGCCATCGCCGTCCAGCCGGTCGCGTACATCGTCTTTGGTCAACGGGTCTAGCGACACCGAGGGAGTGGGAGCAGGGGGAAGGCATAGATATAGTCGGAGTATGACGGACGTAGGCCCAAAAGCTCTGCCTATGACTCCGGGCATGGAACGAGCGGGGAGCGTTAGCCCTTCCAAGGCTCCTTCCAAGGCCCATTCCCATCCCTATCCCCCTTCCTATGATGCAGATGGGTACGCTAGTGGTACGGAGATTGTGGGTACGATGTCAAAGAAGACTACGAGGACCCCGAGGCAAAGCGGAGGAGGAGGGAAGAGAGCGGAAACCCTCCCCACTGTGTCGAGTGGGTTCGTCTTTCCCCCTCCCTCACCCTCACCCTCCCGGCACACCAGAGCGGACTCGTTCTCCTCTTCCGATGGTGACGAAGACGCCGACGACGGTCATGATCAGGAGCTATCCTCCAACGCTTATCACCACCAAGGCAATCGCCACTCCGGGTCCAACGATAGTAAATTTGCGTCGGTGCGCAGGAGGAACGGAACCCGCGTGAGAGGGATGGTAGACGCGTTCGAGCGGTCCGCCTCCTCTTCCTCCGGTTCCGAGCTGGACGACTATCCCACACGATCTGGAAGTACCTCCCCAACGAAGCTATCCCATTATCAGCACGGTTCGCCTACGAAACAGTTCAACCCAAGTATGCATGGACCTCCCTACAAGGAGGAGCGTAGCGGACCTCTTCACCTCCGCCTCCACATCCCTTTCGTCACCCTCGCCTTCGGGCCCGCGTCCTCAGCATCTGGTCTCTGCTCTGCCCCCGAACGCGCAATGAGGGAGGATGCTGGCGATTTGGTGCATTCGACGATCAAATCCGGTGGTGATATAGCCATTCGACGATCAAGCCTAGTTATACTGGAGGTGTGGTACAGCAGCAGCAGCAGAGGAAGACGTCCAAGGAGTTACCGAGGTTGTTACCGTACCCCCCAGTCGCTGCTGCTGCCCCTCCGCCGGCTTTTGCTCACTTGAGCCTCGTCTAAACGTCTAAGACGACGAGAGCACACTTCTGATGGTTTGACCGGCGGAAGTTCATCAAGGCGACGAGGTCAAAGGTGTTTGGAATTTCTCAAAGTGGGTCCTTCGCAGCCGGGGGTAGCCGCAAGTGGCAGGGCGATTCAAAAGCCCAGATGTCGGAGTGTTTAGGACTCTTTTGGTGCACGAAGTGTAGGGTTCCATTCCGACCGAAAACGAAGGATCCGGACCGCAAGGCCCAGCTGACGGACTTTTGCATCGAGTGTGGGGATGGCCGTCTCACAGCATCAACTCCCCAATGCCCTGCCAGAACATACACGTACACATACCATGACGTGGATGAGGAGTATCGAGTCTGGGAACATGTCGGCTTCCACAACCACCCTCGGCCACCTGACGACGGCTACTTCTCATCTCGAGAGAAGGTTCAGATAGTCGACGTAGTCCAACGCAATCCCACAACCAACGCCGCACGCCTCCGCAAGCATGGGGGAGACGCACCCGGTTCACAGCCATTAACCAAGGTATCCCGTGCACTTCACGACCAGAACCGACTTCGGTACCAGAAGTCACTCGCTCAGCAGAAACTGGGCTTCACGTCAAACGTAGTGGTGAAGGGCGGCTTCAGCTTCCTCTCAAAGCTTTTCCACCTGAATTCGACGCTGGATGAACCTTTCATTGTCGACTCTGGCTTCCACGATATCTGCTTTTTTCAGATGCAGACACAGTATATGCGGGATGCGATTGCTCGCACAGTTGACGACTGGCTCAAGATGGACCCTAAGAAGGATACAAAGCATGGCCTTATTACTGACGGCAACCATTCGTTCTACAAGACGGGAGTCCTGCTGACGACGGGGATCTTCGATCTCAAGACGCTCGTGTGGATACCTGTTCTCTACACCTGGGTGCATGACGTGGATGAAGCACATCATCTACCACATTTTCGAAAGCTCAATTCGATCATAATTGACCGCCTCAAGGAGCTTGGCAAGTCTTTAGAGTACAAGCACCTCTTGAACGTGAGTGACCATGTTCGACAAAGGCGCAGTGATGATTGACTTTAGCAACAGGTCCTCGACTTCTCCTTGGCGCAACGTAAAGCACATGCTCAGGCATATGCCGAGTCCGCTGCCTCTCTCCAGTTTCCTGGATTTTCAAACATGTCTAGAGAGGCACAGGAAACGCAGCTCAAGGTTTTCCGAGACGAGGCTGAGAAGGCACAGGAAGGGTGTTCAGTTCACTGGTGGCGCTCTGTCCAACGCCTCGGCAAGCTTTTACCAGACGAGCAGCCCGAATCCAAACAGGAACGATTCCGTGCTGTCACCCACAAGCTTCTGTCCGAATCTGCCGACGAATTCTACGAGGCTGTTGAATGTGTTTGGAATGAGTTTCCTCAGTTCGATATTTGGATTGGATGGTGGCTAAAGCCTTCGATCGCACAAATGGCCTTCCCCTCACAACGGCGAGCTGATCCTGACACTGTTGCTCAAACACCCAGCACATCGAACGCAGTTGAGCACCTTCACCAACTGCTTGGTCATGCTTCGGGCTCGAACCATGAGATAATTGATGGTATAGAGGAATTACTTGCCTGTGTACGGGATGTGGCAAGTGCAGCTGAGGCGAGAGAAGGTACGTAGTCAATACTATGCATGCCTAGCTGTACTCACGTTCTAATTAGCTGGGTTCTACCATCCAAAGGGTCAACGCCCAAAGGGAAAGCCCAACGTACGAAAGAACTTTGGATTCAATGATGGACGGGCTCCCGATACGCACAAGACCCTGTCGCCTAAGAAGAAAGGGACAAAATCGGCAAAACCCTCAGGAGTGCCTCCACCTGGCGGCCCAGCAGCTGGTCTTTTCCCAGAGGTGGCCGTCACTAATCCTCCCTCCAATCCTGCCACCAATAATCCTCCTGCCAACGCTGCGACTGAGAAGCCTGCAGAAGAACCTGCTGGTGGCCAACTCGTGCCAAAGAAGAATACTTTCAGGGCGCCGCGACATGAAACGGTCGCTTCCAAGCAGAAGAAGCCCACTGGCAAAGCGAAAATTGCAATTCTTTCCTACAAGTGGAAGGAAAACTCTTGCTTTATTGATTCATCCTTGGAGGCGTTATTCCAGGCTTACTCTTCCTGGGACAGTAAGCTTCGGTCATCGTTCGGCTACCGAAGCTCTCCAACGTCTTACCTTCGCGCAATGTCCCGCCACTTCGATACCCGTATCCAAATGCGACTTCAGAAGTCGCCTAAGATTACTGACCTCCGAAACGAGCTGGCGGCATTTCAAGAAATTACACGACGAAATATCTTCGACATTTGGAAGAATTGGTCGCCTGTTGATGATGGAACTGGGAATGGAATTGGGAATATGGGTGACGCTGGAACGTGGATTGGAGCAGCAATCAAGGTAGGTTACTTTCCATCCCAGTACTCGACCAACACGATCTCACCTTGCTTTATATAGGATGGCGACAACAGTGATAGCCTCCTGTCTTACTTTTGCATCAGATACGAGGCGAAGTATCACTGCTCTGATGGACACATTTCAACCCGTCAACTTGATAAGCCAGGGCTGCGACACCGATTTCTAGACCGTACAATCCCGGAGTTCATCAACGGTCTTGGGCACCCCGAAGGCAGTGAAACTCGGCACTCCATCACTCTTACTGAGTACTATCAGCATTTCATTCCCGTCTACAACTCAGCAAGCACACCAGTCCACCGCGAACTCTCCATGATAGAATGCGATATAGAGGGGTGTACTTTGGCCGCGGACCCACTTTCAATCCATTCTGTGTGGCCGCAGACTTTCATGATCTCATCGGACACCAGCCCAGGCTTCAACGATCCTCCCGCAGAAGGTCGTACACATGCCCATTTCCAACACAACTTCCAAGTCGGCGACATCATCCACTACAGAATGGTTGCTGCAGTTGAATATCTAGACCGTGGTCCCCACTATGTGGTCCGAATCGTTCACGAAGATGGGAACATATCATATTATGACGACTGTGCAAATGATGGAATGCTTTCGCCAATGCAAGACTCAATAGTCGACGAGTGCGGAGAGCCCGGAATGCGCTATTATGTCTTTCATCGCACATCTGAAGAGAATGTGGTATGTGACGTTGCGGAATCATATACAGTTTGACTTATCACTAACGAATCTTATCTGCTAGTTCATTCGAAGCATGACTGACCTTGAAGCAGATTACTTACGCCTTAATCCTATGCCCCCCGTCGTCCATGACTATACCCACCTTGGTGAAGCATCGGTCCCACCGGTCCCACCACCCACTACTCAACCTCCAGCAGCAGTACCACCACCAGGCAATAAAGATGTGGTACCAACAGCCCCACGTTTAATCCTTCGACTTCCACGACGCCCTCCGAACACACCTCTTTTCCAACCCAAGCCGGACTCAGAGCTGGAACTGCCAGACCCACTCTCAATTCTCCCACTACGTCAACCAAGCATACCTCTATTTGAACCCGCAAGCCTGGATGGAGACCTCTTGCTTGGCAGCTCACATTCCTGCGCATCATGTGGAGTCGAAGACCTTGGGGAAAAGGAGGTGATAATATGCGGACTGTGCCAAGAGGCCTGCCATATCAAGTGTATGATGCCGAAGCACCTCTCAGAGCATTATGAACCGCAGTGGGATGATGATGGGCACTGGTGTTGTCCCCAGTGCACAGGAGTTCCTGGTGGCCGTTGGGATCAAGCAATGTGGGTCTATGGCTAGCTGAACTAAGCGTCAAGTTGCTAACCGATCGTTTTTCAGGATTGGGAGATTCATCCTCATTGATCTATTCAAACAGTTGAACCCAAATGCAAAGACGCGGATGCTCTATCCTGCAGAGATCATCAGTCGCACCGAAGATGTAGTCACACTGCAATGGCACAAGTTCAACAAGTATGACCTAGGCTATTCTCCTGCCTCTGACACATTTACGCTCTCTCGCGAGAAGTGCATTGAAGCTCTAACCCAGGACGTCTTTTGGCTTTCGCTTGGGGTAAGCCTCGCCAATGTATGATGCCCAAAATGTCCTCTAACCTTCTCCCAGACGGTAGGGTCTATCAACTGGCCTATTCAGCTTCACGAAAACGCGCATGACAGCTTCGAATATCGTAACCCTCCTCTCGAAGACGCGTTGGCTGACGCTATACCTGAAGTAATCAAGATCGTCACGCAACAGAAATCACATCCTCTGTTAGAGCTCCTCAATAAATGGCTCGACAAATTCGGTGGCATCAACAGGAGGCTGAACGATCGAGACCGTTCACGCTTGGTCCGTGACTCCTTCTATATACCCCTCTTTCCAGGCGACGAATCAATAGTCGAGCCTTCTGTGTTGAAGGTCTATGAAGCTGTGCGAGAGCACATGCTGAGACCAACGGATGGTGTTCGTCCTCTGGCACTTTTCGACATGGAAGCTTGTGCCCGCATTCTCCTGCGCGTCGTCGCAGCTCGTCACTATCTCGGGTGTGATCCTTGCCATGACCTCGAGATGTTCGAGCTCTCCAGAACACTCACGGCCGACGAGCACCTTCTGACCTTGGAACACGATTTTGCGCTTCGTGGTCGTCTGAAGCTCCTGCAGTCAGTACACGAAAAGGCTTTTGAGGCCTCCCTTACTGTGCTCGCTGATCAGGAGCGACAAGCTCCTGATGAAAACGGACATGTTTTAAGCGGGTTCTCCGATGGTTCGGAAGGCTATACGAGACGTGTTGATCTTCGGGAGTACCTGAAACCAGAGAAGCGGTTGTGGCTTGGCGGGCCTAACAAGGGGAGCCATCTCAAACGGGTTATCGACAAGTCATTACCGACCCTTGACCGCTCTCGAAGAATCGAGCCTGTCACAGAGGATGGTGCACCATACCGCTGGTCTAGCATACCTGTAGCCAGCGCGGACGCTGCAGCAACACTGTCATCCTCCGCGGCTCTCCTTCATGCCGAGTCTTTGAAAAGTGCGAAAACCCCGACCCCTCATCCACTGTTCCGTGTAATCCACCCAGGACCAGCCCCAGATGGTAAACCCATCGTTGCTATACAAGATAACAGCGCCATCAAGCCACCGAACACAGCGACGCAAGGGCCCGCCAGACGAGGTCGTTCCCAGAGTCGTGGTGGGAAACCTAGGTCACATACGCCTGCAACGCGCCGCAGCGCTCGTAATCAAGGAACTGCGACAGCCCCGTTTCCCCCTACAGTTCAGCCTGTCGAAGTCGCATCTCTGGGAAAGCGAGCGGAAAGCAGTGGTGGAGAATCACGAGAACCGAAACGAGCTAAGACGCAGCAGGGAATTGAAGGGTACCTGAAAAGTGTACCGAAGTAGCTTAGGATCCCTACCCTCAGTACAACAAAGTACGGCCCAAAGTCGTGTAGTATTATGCTTCATGTATACATTTGCACCAGATGCTCCCCCCAATCGTCGCTCCCTATCCCTGCGCGGGCGAGAGAACAGAAACCCCACGGCGGGCCCACGCTAACTCGGCCTCGCCCTCATACCAAGGGAACTTGGTACCAAGCCCATAATGTACCTTGGGACGAACTTGTGCCTGCCCAAGGTACCCAAGTTCCAAGGGCGTTTTCACCCCGAAAATTGCCTAAATAGGCAGGCAAGTTCCACCCAAGGTACCCAAGTTCCCTTGGGTCAAGGCCATTTATTCACGCTCGAGTGGTTGCAGTGCAGCAGCAGGGAACTTTGCGTCTGAATTTAGTGCGGCTTCCCCATTTAGAGCGCCTGCTATTTCTGTTGCTGCCCCGGGCGCTCAATACGTCAGGGGTCAACTTGAACGCAGTCTGAGAGATGGCCATGCGGTGGGTGGAGGGTAGCGTACAATCGCGCGAACCAGAGAGGTAGAGAAAGAGGGAAAGACCATGGCCAATCGGCCGATGCGAGTTACGAGGATATGGCCTCAACCTACCTTCATCCATGATGAAGAGAACCTTAAGGCAGTCCAAACAACTGTCGATGGGTTATACACGATTTGGCCGTAACTCATTGATACAGGATCCAGTCAGGATATAAAGTTAAAGGAACGACGGAAACGAGAATCAACAGGTCAAGCTCATGAACCGAAAGAGAGAGAGAAAGAGAAAGTAGAGAACGAAAATAATAACTTCAACGTCAAGGAGGGTCGAATGGAACCTCAATAAACAGCATAAAGACAATATTAAAACAAGGACGGAGGCGAACTGATTCAATGTGAATGAATAGAGAAGGAGGAAAGAAGGATCCGACTAACGAGAGACGTCGAGTGGGTAGCGCAGGGTCTGTCTAAGGTCTGAAGAAACGGAATAAAAAAACAGAATGAGAATGAAGTGGTATACAAGAAGGGAAGTGAAGAGAAGGGGAAGGAAGAAGCGCCGAAAACCCAAAAGAGAAGAGAGAAGGAAGTGTACAGGACCACATTCACCGCTTGGCAAAGACCTTTTTCAAGAGGCCTAGCACCTTGGGAACGTTAAGCTGCACATACTCCAAGTCAAGGAGATGCTTGTTATCCTTCTGCTTCTCCAACAGGTCATCGATCTTGAGGTCCATCTCCAAAATAGCCTTTTCACGACCCTTGTAATGGAGTGCGATGATGAACGTCCCGGGGTTGGAGATGTAATGTTGAAGTAGATGTTCGGCCGACTACGAATCGCATCAGTACCCCGCCCAGTAGCAATGGAAGACAGAAAACTCACCGATTGTCAGGTACGTTACTCTCCACAATGATCCCCTCCTTCTCGAGCTGTGCATGCGTAAAGCGATAAGGTCCCAAGACAACAGGCTTGATAGGCTTCTTCTCCTTCCCACCAACAGTCACAACCCCCACCCCAGTCGTACTTCCCTTCTCCTTCGATGCCGTCAACCGCACGTTCTGGAGGTACGCTTTATACTGCTCCAGCTGTGACCGCAAGTAGTTGTTATGGTCGCAGATCGTCTTGTACACCGCTTCCAGCGATTTCGTCTCAAGGACAACCTTCTCCCGCAAGTTCCCCAAGTGCACGAGCTCAGCTGCAACTTCGTCCTGCATCAGCTTATAGCCGTCACTAGGATCCACGATCTTCAGCTCCTCCAGCTCCCTCAACATCTCCTTGACTTTGATGCCCTTCCTGACCAACACAGCATCCTTCGTCGTAGCAGCTCGCTCTGCTATCGCAGCAAGGTTGTACGGTTGCTTGTCAGCTGCTCCTGGAAGTGATCGAATAAGCTGAACAAAGATGGACTTGGTTTCCATGTAAAGCATGTCGCTCGACGACACAGAATCCATCAGCGCAGTCTGAATGTCTTGAATGGGCGTTTCCCATCGACTGAATAGGGGCAGCTCAATAGTCCTGTTCTCCTTGCGAGGTACCTGCGAGGGTGCAGGTCCCAGTTCGTCGGTGAGAATACGAAGATGTTGTTTATCGTTAGGCGACTGCGCCATGTGTTAGTTCGGGGTTCGGCAGCGAGCGGAGTAGCACCGAAATAGACCCACCAGCGTCTCAATGTGTTGAAGAATTAATGAGTGTGTGTTGTACAATTCGTTCATCGTGATATGAATCATAAGATCCTTCTTGGACAGTGCCATGTACTGATCCATCTGCACGATCCGTCAGTAAGATGAAAGACACGGCGGCAATCTGTGGGATGCGAACCTCGAGTGATTCGTAAAAGTCTCCGACTTCGCAAAGATTGTTCAAGAACTGGTTGATACGAGCCTTGTTGTTCTCGACGAAGGGATTCAGCGTCATCATGTATTGCTCTTTCGCATATGAGGGCTTGTTAGCCAAGTTCTGCAGCATCTTGGCGATCTGCGACTTCGTCAGAATAGCTATCGCAACAGAGGTGGGAAACGCACCAAGGTCAGGGTCCGCCGTGGGTGCTTTGCTGGGACGCCGTCAACAAGCATATACGCCTGTGGAGTGACAATGGCGGGGTTGATGAACCGCAAAAAGAAGAATCCTCCAATCAGCGAGCAAATCGCATAGTCCGTCGCATCTGGGTATTTTCGCTGTGGGCGGTCAGCCAGGCTCTCCATTCAAGACACCGAGAACATACCCTCGTCAGACTCCGAATCTGCTTGCAGATCCACCGGATCCCATATGGCACACTCTCCATGCTTTCGATGATCGTGACCAGGAAGCTGTTCGCTATTTCCATGAGCATGGTCAGACGCGGGGCGATGATCGCCTGGACGTCGCTGTTCTCCGCCGCGATTTCAGGGGGGACACCTCGGGGCAGGTTTGGCGGGAGCGCGCCTGTCTCCTCCTCAATCTGGTTGATCATCTGCTCGTACACCTTGACGGGGTTGATCTCCAGGTTGAGGTCTTTGTGTTCGATGAGCGAGTTGATGCGCTCGGCGAGGACGCTCTTGAGGTAGCTCTGGCCAGGCCCTCGGCGGGTGTAGGTGGTCATCATGCGCGATACGGGGGTGTTGGCTCGCAGCAGGGATCCGAACTCGGTCGCGGTTTCGAACTGGGCAGACAGCACCGACTGGAACATGGTCAGGAGCAGATGCTCCTCTCGACTCTCGTACTGGTTTCCGTACAGCGTGAACATGACCGTCTGCAGGAGGGTATCGATTTCGGAGAGCGAGACGAGGCGACATAGGGCTGCGACGTGCCGGGGTTCGGATTGGAGGAGGAAGAAGAGGTTGGAATATTGGTTCAATTTTCGGTCGTCTGGGTAATGGCCTTCGGAGGGATCGACTTCTTCCAGTGTCCGCTCGACTTCGCGTTGCTGCCAAGGCGATAAGCAAGCATTTTAGCTGCATACATGGGGAAGACTTGCCTCGTCCAACGCCATTCTGTTCTGGATGAGCAACGCGATACGAGAGTCGAGGTACCGAACATCTCGCTCGAGCACGAAATTCTTCTTGGACTGGGCAGAAATCTTGCCCTTGAGATCTCGAAGCCGTTTTTGCGCTGTACACCAGAACTCGTAAGGAAGGGGCACAAAAAGAACAGCATTGCGACGTACCTCTGGCCAAATCATCTTCCACCTCGACATCCTGCTCCGCCGCCATGCTGAATAGCGCCGTCACGCTATACCGGTTGGTATTCCTATTCGTGAGACGGCGAGTCGACATGCCGCCTGGAGAGGTTGGAGAATCTATATAAGACATCGTTGGGTCGTTGTGGGGGCGTTAGAAGACGATGGTGAACGGGATGGCGGGTGGTCGGAATTGAGCCTGGAAAGACAGATACGGGCTGTTCGACGTGGACGGCGTTTCTGGGCGACGTTAGATATGGCCTTCGACGACCCCGAGCGATGCCAGCGCTTCAAAAATGAAAGACGGGGATGGGGTATAGGATGGGGAGAGACAAGTTGGCAACGCCGCGATTTCCCACTGAGGACTACAGTACAGCCACTTAGATCAAGCACACAGTCTCCGGGCATTTTGGGGCCTTATTGTCCCCCGATATTCTCACAAAATGTTTCCATTGCATATGGCTATGTTCTAGGACCCTCTGAGGCGTGCATCGGGTATGCAGGAACAGTGGCATTGTTGGTGTTACATGGCTTGTATGGATCTACCCCTCATCAGACGGGGCTCGCTACTAAAGGACGAAGATCACAAGCTATCATGATGGGTAGCTTGTAGTATGTCATATTCCCGCTAGCGAGGCGTCAAAAAGCATGTACGTCTGCCTGGGCGAATAGACCATCGTGTGATTGACCGTTTACGGTGTACCTTACCTGGCATCCATAGCCGGAGATCTGGGATCACGGTGGTCGTGAGCATGAATGCAGTTGGCGAGTCTCGAATTACTCACGACTTCGAAGAACTTGAGGCAGCTCAGTGCGAAGCCGATCACCCAGCCTTGACCGTCGAGTCTGACCTGCACCTTCTGATTCTACGGGAGAAGTGAGGAAGCATACTCGGAAACCTGTCTCTCACTGCCTTACCGTCACTATATCACGGGCCTGCCGCTCAAAGCGTCAGCGGGGGTACACAAGCAAGAGTGGGCAGAGGGGCCTCACCGTTCTCCAATCCATACGGCGGAGAGATCGAGGGGTCGAATAGGATGTGAGCGCCGGAGGCCCACCGTGTGGAGGGTAAGTCCCGTGTGGAGGGGGTCCACAATCAGGGTGGGACTGGTGGGCGCCTACGGCAGGGAAGTCATTGCCCTGAGGCGGGGGGAATGGCCCATGAAAGGCAGGAGCTTGGCGATCTTGATGAAACATGGCGAGTCAAAGGAAGCTAGCAGGTGTTCGGAGCCTAGGGGTGCTGAGGGTGCTCCTGTGCAAGGCTGGGCAATTCCAGGAATCAGTGTGAGCTATATATGACTGGGTGAGCAGGCCGGCCTCGTTGCGGCTACACGGTCAGGTGCAAGTAACAGGAGGGACGGAGGACACAGCGATCCATCGGGGAAGGCTATGGTAGACATGCACGTCCAAGTCCATCCCATTCAATTGTGGATGGACAAGGACATGCCGCTGGATACCTACGGCCTTATTCGACATTTTCTAGCTCCATCACAAGATTGGCCAAATTCACTTTGGCACCGAACCTGGGGACATCAAAACAAAGTCAGCGGGTGGATGAGTCAAAGATACTAAGGGACATGAGGATGCCACGTTTCTTTGACTGTAAGAAGCAGTGGAGCGCAGCTGCTGACGGTGTGGGACCGTAAGAAGAGGGCGGCACATACACTCGATTGAATAGAATACTCAGGAGAAGACATACCCGTATCCTCAGGGTGAGAATGGCAGCATATAATTTGTATTCTTGGGTAACGTTGGCGCAACCTGAAACGCTTCTTTGAGAATTGATACTGTTCCTGATTGTCCTAATCGAGAGAATAGCGCCCAAGAGATCTATCGCAAACAGCAACTTGCCTTCAAGGTCCATGTCCCTCAGTCCAGTTGTGGGATGTTTGTACGTCGTCTCTCCCTTACGGTGACGTACGTGTTTCTTTCGGGAAAGAACAAGGAAGGTTCTCACCGAGCGCGAGTGGTGCTTATCGGATCCAGAGAGCAGGAAAAGAGTTGCCTCTTGGAACGATATCGGTCAACCCGCGAAGCGTTTTGACATGAGGCGAACAAGCTTTAAACCCTTGATCGCCACTGCACCTGCCTTAGGAAGCCGTAAGCGGCCACCAGGTAATATCAGAAGGGCCCTTGAAATTCTCCAAAGAACAGGTGAA
>JANDKE010001842.1:0-12269 GCA_027627275.1 Coprinellus aureogranulatus | reverse complement strand
TTTCTGTGCTTCCTTTTGGGCCAGTCTCTTCGCAATCCTGTCTTTCTTACCCATCGTTTCCGGGTGGTCTGCTGCTAGGCTTGGGGTGCTGACACAGCTATTGAGGCGGGCGGCTGGCAGCAGAATTTGGGAGGGTGAGTATGTGGGGGTGATGCCAGAATCGTCGCTTGTTTCCGGCTTTATAGACAGTAATTGGACTGGATCAAGGTCAGGTGAAAGCCTATGTGTGTGCCCTATCACCACGGCGGCGCTCGACTGGTGTGTATGTTCGATGGTTCTTCCCCCTTCTTCCCCCATCCCCGGAGCGCTATCAACAGAATCGACGACATGTGGCCTCCATAGAACATCAATAGAGGTAAAGCTTGTCCGATTCTGTACTTGATTTGCATTCTGTGGAAAATTTCATGGAATTCTCGGTGATTCACTAGGGCGTCTGCGTATACTGTTTGCATCCTTGTGTACAGCGCCCAATGTGGTGCAGTGGTCGAACCGTCGAAACCTCAGTCCGTGGATTAGGGGAGAGTCAAGTGGTTTGTATCCTCGTCGCAGCGTCACAATTTCAGCGTGTACGACGCTTGTTGAATTTCTTGCAGAGAACATGGTGGCCAAGACCAAGAGCCTAGGCCAGCGAACAGGGGCTGACGGCAACGCCCGACGGCTTCAAACCCCGACGACATATTCTCCGAACCGGACGCGATCTCCTAGGCTCGTGTCCAGCGCGGTTCTTCGTAAGCCCAAATGATGTGCTGATGGCACATCGATGGTTCGAAGAACCGGCTGGTCCACTTGGTCAAGAAATCGGGGGGTCAGCGTGTGAATTTTGACCCCCTCGAAAACACCTTTGTGGCCACCTGCAGTGCTAGTGCTAACAAGGTGCTAAGATTTCTGTGCGATCGTACTCGCAATGGATGTACCTCTCATAATATGTAATTTTTTCCTCCCCCTGATGCGGCATCGCCTCCCAATAGCGGGACAAAGCTCGAAGGCCAAAATCCAAGATTTGGCAAAAATCGCGAAGTCGTCAGAAGTATGCCTCAATTTGACTACTATAACTGCAAGATATCGAGAATATAACGGTACCGTTGCATTCACGACGACCGTCGCTCTCTGGCAGTATAAATTCTGTATCACTAACTGCAAGGCATAGCTCGCAAACCTTCAGGAATTGACCCCCCAAAATCGTGACCAAGTAGACCAGACGGTTCGCTGCGCTCACCTGCCGCTGCTGCGGCATGATGACAACACTGATTTTATCAGGTCATCAGTGGGCATCAGCGAACCCGGCTGGATGGCGAGACTAGCGATCTCCTTGTCGTCCACCTTCCACTTTGTGTCTTTTGTACGTCTACGGCTGGTCCTTGAGAAGATGTACCCTACCCTCTCCTTAGTTCTCGTCTTTCTTTCAGTTTATCTTGGCCGAAGTCAGGCATGCGAGCGCGAATGCATGTCTGGCGTCACGAACGCTTTCAACGGAAATTACACGATTCCAGTACAACTTACCATCCTGAGCCTGGTAAGTGTCAAGGTCCGCGTTCTCTTGGTGTTGTACTAAATTTGGTAAAGGCGGACCGAATTAGCTCCCAGTTACTCCCAAACAACCCTGCCCATGCATCGTACTTGGATCCTCTAGTTCTGGCCTACAACAAGCAAGCATTCTCGATAATGGAAAAGGCGATATTTCCTAGCTTCTTCCACGGCAAGTGTCAAGACCCTGTGACCGGAAACAACCCCCCTGGCTGCCCGAACCCTGACTGTCCTGTCGTCTGCGGTACCCCTGGTTCTATGGTTCACTTCTACCCGCGCCTACGCTACATCGCCTTCAACACTACGTTCCATCTTTTGCACGACATCGTCCGTTCTGGCTCGCCGGTATTCAACCAGATTCAAGCCAACGTTGAAACGCTTAGGAATAGTGTTCGTCACCGAGACTTGTCATCACAGGCGACTGGAAGTAAGCTTAGGCGGTACTTCATTCCCGAGTTCTTGGCTCCTCCTGGCTCTCGATTTGCTGGTCGTCTCGTCTCTCGGTCCATCGCACAAAGGGATAACTATGTCAAGGACTCGCTGGCTCGGATCTTTCAAGACATGCGCTCTATCCTGGAGAAGATCTGCGGGGGAGATGGAGGTGGCAATACGAACAGCCTTCCGTACTGTAGTTGGGAGCAGACCATGAAGGAGTACATCCTCACCTTCCCCTGATTTTCTGCATTCCGTCAGACGGCGGATGCAGATGGTTCCGCATAAACCGCCAAAGCGCCTGATTACACTTGCGAAATTTGGCATCATACATCGATCGTAGATACATTACAAGGCGATAGCAAAGATTATAGTTCGTGGGGAGTCGTATAATTCATGAGTGAGTAGGGAGGGGGTGGTCCGAAGATTCTAGTCAGTCCTTGCAAAAGGCATGCGCTCTGACTCTACGCGCGATTTATGGTCTACGACTGCTGGGAAACCGTTTAGTTCTTCTTGGTCCGTCTGAAGGACGGCAGCAAGCTCCCAGTCCTGATTCGGAAGAGGTAGGTGAAGACGTAAGTGGCGACAATCTATGTGAGAGCTTTGGTCAGCGGGGGCATCGTCCAAGAAGAATGATAGCAGGACTCACGTTGAACATGATGAACGCAACCATAAATCCTACGTTCCTCCATCTATGGCTATAGAAAATATTGAAGTTTAGCTGAAGCAGTTGGTCTGTAGTGCGCGAGCTGCAGAAACGGCAATCCGAAGTCGCTTGAGGGTTCTCCAAATAGCCGCCAGCGTAAGACATGAATGGTGTCATGTAGTCGTTGCATGTCATACCAGAAGGAGGGTTGAGGGTGACGAATTCCACTGGCGAGCAGTTGATGAGTTGTCCACCAAGTGCCTGACCCAGAAGACCTTCGATGAGGTAGGTGTAGGGAGAGAGCCGGTACATCCACTTCCACCAGCCCAATTGACTGAACGGCTGGAGAACACCGTTGCTAGAGGGCGATGAAGGTGAGAATTGAGGCGGTGGAAAGCAGGTAGCCGACAACGTACAAGGTGAGCACGAATGAGAACAGGAACGAGAACAGTAGTGCTCCGATCTCGGCATTGGGAGACATAGCGCCGGTTGCCTGAAGGGAAGGTAAGGCCGTTCAGGCGAGGGTTC
Organism: Coprinellus aureogranulatus; assembly: GCA_027627275.1. NCBI lineage: Eukaryota > Fungi > Basidiomycota > Agaricomycetes > Agaricales > Psathyrellaceae > Coprinellus > Coprinellus aureogranulatus. The sequence goes on along the minus strand of JANDKE010001842.1, from coordinate 9,139 downwards.
AAGGGAAAGAAATATCTAGCGCACCTGGCCAATGGTCGAGTAATAGATCGGATTGATGACCGAGAGCATCAGATAGGTGTATCCTGCACGGTCATTGGGGAAACCGACAGTCCAGAACCAGGTGAAGAACAGGAGGGTAGCGGTGAGGATGTTCCATGGGATCTCGATCATGATTTGCGCAGTAACGAGTGCCGTCCAGCTGTACATCCGACTTGGCCTCTCCCTGATCTCGTAGATGTTCCGGGTATTAATAAACGGAACCATGAGCTGACTGGCAAGTGGAACACTGTTGGTGTGGATGTCAGCAGAGACTGCTGAAGATGGGAAGCCTGGACATACCTGATGATAGTGATCATGAAAATCGCGAAAAGCTTGTTCTGAGTACCCTGCTGAGTATCCTTCGACTTGAAGAACGTAAACCCGACGAAAAGACCCGCGATGACATTCAAAGCGAACTTGGCCATCAAGTACGTCGGGTCCCGCCAGTACGCTTGCGCCTCACGGATGAAGAGCTCTTTCACTTGGAAGTACCATGGAGTTGCGAACTCTGAGTGTAGTTCGCTCTCCACAGCAGGACGGTTGCGGCCTTCTGTGTGGATGGCATTGATTTGCTCTTGCGTTGAAGCGGCTTCCGGGGACGTTCGCCAGATACCGTACCAGTCCTGAGCAGCGCTCGCGGTAGCTCCGGCTCCAATCACATCCAACATATACTCAGCACTACAGTCAAAGTGAGCAAAGCAGCTCTCGAAGTGAATGATGTACGAACGGGTTTTCGAAGCTCTCGCATTTCCTTGCACCGTTCCGCTCGAAGTATTCAATCATAGTCGTCGCATTGTTGCCCAAATCCCCGAAGTAGACAGTCTGACCGCCTTTCTTCAACAAGAGCATCCGATCGAAAGCCTGGAACAATTCTGCAGAAGGCTGATGGATACTGGGATCCGTTCGTGAGTTTTGAAAGTGATGAGTATGCAGTGGTGCGAACTCACGTGCAGAGAATGGCTTGACCTTGATCGGCAAGGCTACGCAAGAAGGATACGATAGCCCAAGCGCTTTGAGAATCCAGGCCGGACGTTGGCTCGTCCAGGAACAGCAGCAGTTTCGGCTAGATAGCAATATTGAGCTCCCACATATTAAATGATGCTCATTCGATAGATCCACAGACCTTGGCGGCAAGTTCGACCGCGATGGTCGTGCGTTTGCGGAATTCCGTGTTGAGAGACCCGATGGCTGCTTCAGCATACTCTTCAAGACCACAGATCTGGAGGCATTTCTCCACACTTCACGGTGCCACAATTAAACTCAAACGTTTTGGAGAAAGCGAGGGAGGAACTCACTATGCTTCTTTCTCCGCAAGAGGCACGGAGGGTGGCTGACGAAGTTTTGCAGAAAAGAGTAGAGCTTCGCGGACTGTCGAGAAGGGGACGTGCGTATCCATCTGCTGCACGTAACCCCTAAGCACATAAAGCATCAGCAGCAGTATATCCAAATTTGCGACAGCAACCCTTACGTCTGAGCTTGGAAGTCAGCGGGGAGCGCTTGGCCATTGACGAACATGTCCCCTGTGACAACGCCGGTGTAAACGCGCTTTGCGAGGACGTTGAGTAGCGTGGTCTTTCCAGCTCCAGATTCGCCCATCAATGCAGTCAGCTTTCCTGGGGCGACGAAGCCTGAAACGTCGGCAAGGAGTCTCCTGTCGTCTTCACCATGAATAGGGACGGTGTAGTTGATGTTTTGCCAAGTGAAGACGTCCGTTTGTGGGGGCGGTTTCACATCGTCGGATAATGCCGGGGCGCCCCCGCGCTTCTCGTCTACCACGGGCGAAGCGGGTCCTCCTTTCTCCTCGTCACCTGTAGATCTGGCGGTGGTCGCTTTCTTGCCCCTGGAGCCGCGCTTGAAGAGCGTTACCGAGGTCGTGTTAGATGTGGAGGTGTTGTACTCGGCGAAGAGAAGCAAGAATGCTGTGAAGCCGACGCCGAAGGCAATGATAATGCCAAAGTTCTGCAAGGATATATGAGCAGGCGACGTACTCGGCTGGCCAATTTACGTACCATCCAGAGGTTGGAATAATCGAAGCCATAAGACAATTTAGCGAAAACGGCACCATCAACGTAGTTCTGCCCCGGCTGACGCCGACGGTGGCGCATACTTGGTTGTCGAGCGATACGTTCTCGTAGCCGGGCCCTTGCGGGACCAAAGAATTGCAAGCACCCCTGAGGGTTCGGAACTCGTTGGTGAGGATGGCCTCGAAGCCGTACCGGAAAGGCTAGGGGTACCCAGTAAATACAACGATAAGAAATAGACGAGCAGAGGGCTCACATTGATGTAGGTTATCCATCGCAGAGCTCCTATCATCGACGGCTTAGGGATAGTGTATCCGGTATAGATCGCTAGTGCAAGTGTCGAGATACCGGCAAAAGCTTGAGCGGTAGCCTCAGACTTGAAGGCAGCGGCGATGGCGCGGAACCATGACTTCATCGTCAAAGACATCGTAAAGAGGAACAAGAAGAAGATGCTGTCACATGTCATTAGCAGAATATCGCTGAGACGCGTGAACGGGCGAGGGCGTACAAGAATTGGTCCTGTGGGATGATGAGCGAACGTCAAACACGAGATTAGACGGCTATACGTACAGCGGAACGTTGCAGGCCTGTCATGAAGTATAACACAACACAGAAGACGATCATAATGACAAGAGTGGTTGGGACATCCACGAGAGTGTGGGCCAACGCTTCGACGAAGGGGTGGTATAGAGCTGCCTTCTCGTGCCGAAGAACGATTGCGCGCTGAGAGTACAGGGATGGAATCTCTGACATGGAAGCCAGAGCGGAGAAAAGAAGTGCACTTTGCGTCGTCTTAAGCTGGTAATCCTTGAAACCAAGAGCGTGTGGCACTCACAAGAAAAGCACACCACCACGAGAGAAAAATGCAGACGTCGCTTCAGGCATCTTCAAGAAGACTGTTCCCATGATAATGGCTTGGAAGACGTAGGAGCTGAAATATTGTTAGTTGTGGTCAAGGGAGGGGTCACAGCATGGGCTTACAAGAGGTTGAGGCCTGTGGCGAGCATGTTTCCACGAATGATCTGAACCTTACGCTTCATCACCGCAGCCACTTGCTGAGGGATAGTGAGCATGTACGGGCTAAAATGGGGACATATGTCAACAACAACGGTACTCGGAGAGTGATGGGGAGACTCATACTTCTTCTTTCCACTCCTCTTGGCAAACTCTGCACGGGCACTTTGTGCATAGGCACGCGCATGCTCTTCCTTTCCAGCGTACTCAGAGATATACTGTTCAACCTCTGCGGCATTCTCTTTCCCTGCCTTCGAAGCCTTGAAGTACTCTGCAAATTCTTCGGCGGTTCTTGGCTGAGTGGTGATACCGGCTCGGGGAATACGAGCACCGGGGTCCGTCACGGCGACCAAGAAGTCCGGGGTGGTTTGGCGATTAGCAGGCTCGTAGCTGAATGGGTGCCGGTTAGCTTCTGCGTTAGTTATGTGGGATATGAATGTGTTCTTACCCCATCTCGATAAAGTACTCCTTCGCCTTATCCGCAGGACCAAAGTATGCCATCCGGCCTTGGTAGATAACGCACACTTTGTCGAAGTGTTGGTACAGAGACTCTCCTGCTTGGTACAGCGATACCACAGTCGTGAGCTTCATCGTGTCGGTCGCAATCCGAAGTGCCTTCACGAACTCCAGGGCGGTGCTCGCATCAAGGCCACGAGTCGAGCTAGAAGTAACATCAGCGAGCCGAAGAGGGATGTATCAGAAAAGAAGGCGCANCGTACTTGTCCCAACATCCAATACACGCGCGGGTAGCCAGGTACTCAGCGATCGACACACGCTTCTTCTCACCACCACTAACTCCACGAATAGCAGCATTCCCAACAGGCGTCTTACGGGCATGACGGAGACCAAAGACCGTTGTCAGAATGGTTGTGAGTGTCTCACGGAACTGGGCGCGCGAATAGTCGCTTCGATTACGGGGNGTGCGTGCCCGTGCGGCGAAATCCAGGGTCTGTTCGACGGTGAGTGTGGGGAAGTGNACGTCGTCTTCAGGACAGTACTGCACGTCCCCACGGAAGTGCTTCTTCAAGTCTGGAGGCGATATAGCGTCGTAGTGGACTTCACCCTGAACAGAGTAGTATTCGTCCCGGTGGTTGGCAATGGTCTTGAGCAGNGTGCTGCAGCCTGCACCAGGACTGCCGAGGACGACTTGAGGGGACTGTCAGGGAGGACCACGGAGACANGCGAATGAACTCACGNAGCATTTCTCCTGGTTTAACNACGCCCTCAAATCCCGATAGAATATCCTTCAAAGGAGGATGCCTAGACGTCCTGATTGCTTCAACGATGGGAGAGGGGGTTGAGAGTTGAACCAAGAGTGGGCTGATAAGAAGCATCGGCGCCGACGCCTTGCACGCGCAGGTTCCTGAACGCGACACCGAGCTTTCGAGGTTTGATTTCAGCTTGGTCGCGTCTACCGGGAAGTCAATGACCATACTAAGTATTGATGTTGNCNANCGCGACTTACCGTCGGATAATCCTCCGNATCGTCTTCTCCANGTCAAANACTTCAGCATCNACAGCCAAAGTGCTGTCNGAGTCGGNGGTNCTCCCNGTNGACGACGCCGTGCGAGGNCTGTCCTGCNCNTTATGNTGCTCTTTCTCCTGGATGCTTCTGTCGCGGGTAAGNGTCCGTCGTATCTCATTCATGCCCTCNGGATCGAAGAAGTCCACGGAGACNCGNGAAGCTGTNGATTGGCGCCTAGGNCGAGGATGNTGCACTTGAGGACTGGGAGGATGAGTNGCCTGTTCATGATGATCGTGTTGCCGNGCAGTATTGTTCAAGGTAGGATCAGAGGCCTCTCTGGATACNGCACCAGAGGGANCCTCCTCTCTGATATCAGACAGAGGACGGTGCTCNGACATCGAGGNGGTGGCAGATCAGGGGAAGGGCTACGACGGGAACTCCACGAGATGAAAACCGTGTCCGGATGGTACTTATGTCTCCGAGGTATCCGCCCCTGACGGGGATGCACCCCATGCAGCCATCCCATTGGCCTCTCCTTTGCACCGATGAAATGTTCCTTGTGTTTCCGGGCGATCATGACACCATCATCTGGCGTCGTTACGCAGTCGGAATTCAATATAATCGGTCCACGGCGAGGGAGCATACGTAGGCGCCCGGCGTACTGGACATAGCGGCCTGGAATCACATTTGCTCTTCGAAAAATACATATCGTTCGATTCCTAAGGGTTAAGACCTCGTCAGGAAGGCCTTATCGGGCTAATACTTGCTTCAACTCACGTATGATAAAGGTCAGAACAGCATTTCGAATCGATCTCGAGACACAAGGGAAACCGGTGATGTTCGGATGAACGGAAGAGGTTGGTCAATGGATTTCGTCACGACGGCACTCGGGAGCCTCCCCTCCGTTTGTCCTTGTTTGTGGCGCACTGCGTTGACCACTGATAAGGAGATCGCAGCGTCCTTGGCAGGCGCCCGAGGCGCGAAACTCGCCGGCACTCGTAAGTTCAGGAATATTCAGGGATGCGCAGCGGGAAGGACCTCGGGAGCCCCGGGAGTTCAATACATTTGCCTGAATAAGGCGGATTAGTGCTGTATACTCCCTGTCATGATTAGTAGAGGTGCGAGAGTGTCACGGCGCATGTCTATTCGATACGAAGAAAAGCGATGAACGCAAGCATGATGCCGACATACCTCCATCGACGGCTGAAAGAGGTATTGACCTTAATCTCGAGAAATCGGCGCATCGTCCTCGTGCTGTCGGATGGGCACCTCCTGGCGTCACCAGGAGCTGCTGGATTACGATTAAGGCTCAGCCCTGGTATGGATGCTGGAGGAGTGATCGTGTCTGTTCTGTAGACCGAATACTGACCCGGCAGATAGTATATTGGACAATACGCGATCGTTGTGTAATCCTGAACCGAAGATCAGGATGGCGGCGTCAAGGTGCTCCAACGACTTCAGTGAGGACCTGAGCCATGAGCGCCGCCCATCCGACCATCTGAGATCACTGGACCTCATCCAGGGCACTTTGTAAAATAGAGATGCCTCAGCAGGTGGCCGAGCATATAACATCAAGGACTCACGAAACGATAGTCGTGTACACCCCGCGCGTTGAGTACAGCAGCCCAGAGCCGGCAATATGACAAGATGTCCACTCCCAAAACATCCTAAGTAACATCGATTTCTGTACGTTCTCGAACTACGACTCACGAGCCGCGCAGTCCAACAGTGCCACTAGTGTCGGGCGGCCTGTGATTCACGTAAGATAGACTTTACAGTCTAGACGAATGGAATCACGAATAAGGCGCCAAGGTTACTCTGAAATTCAAAATAGAGCAGATGAGCTTCAGCCAGCACGTGAGTTCAGCAACTCACATAAGAAAAAGCCGAGAGCGGGTGATGATTGGAAAGAGCTTATTCTGCATTCCCCATTCAATTCGTTTCTCCGTGAACATCGCGAAGCCGCTGAGGAAGGCCGGCGGGGTTGTCGGGGTGCGCTCCGCCATAAAGAGCGCTGGGTCGAACTGAGCTTCGTGTTTGTCACCCCCAGCAATAATCGTATTGATACTCTTGCGCTGTCGATGTTGGAGTGCCAGCCAACGCTCAAGGGACAGGCTAGAGAAGGAGCATAGATTGTCCGAGGACTTGCGCCGCGTTCTATCCTTGCGTTCTAGATAGTGCTGCGAAGGGATCCTAGCGATTTGTCCCACTTCGACGCAGAGTCGAGACATATCGAACATTTTCCTGGCAGAAGACGACACCGCAAGACCTGGAAAAGCTTAACTCAGGGCTGGTGGATGAATGCGCACAGACCAACTTCTCGCATCGCCAAGTTATACCTGTCGAGAAAGAGCGGGTCGTCCAAGCGCCCACGCGAACCAAAAATCGACCTAAGCGTGTCCATGATAGTCGTACATTGCGCCAGTGAATGCAGGGGTGCTGGTTTCGGGGTTGCCGTCGCTTTGCGGCGAGATGTGGCGGTATTCTTCCACAGCTTGAGGTCGACGGGTTTGGAGAGAAGGAAAGAACTGGGGAGGTTGACGTAAAGTCCCAAGCCCCTATTTGCTGGACATATCCACCACAGCCCTGGGGCCTGGGGTGGAGGGTCGGCGGGACTCTCTGGAGTTGAGCTTAGAACCTGCCGCCCGCCCGCTCGCGAGCATTTTCTTGTGGCCAGCCGCAGGAGGCACGTCTCCCGAGGACGTCAAGTAAGGTGGTCTTCTGCTGCGCTTATGGGTCTTGTACACAGAATGGTTTGAGACAATTCGGAGAGTGCTTCGAGTTCTCGAGACTAGAACGGATCGACAGGAGGCTTGAAATAACGGTACGATGTGCCCGTAGACACTGGCGATGGAATTCCTCTTCCAATTCTCTCAGTCGGACTAGAGCAATTCAATAGCAAGTGTTTCAGGCGTATTAGCACAGGTCGCGGATAGTGAGTTGTTTGTTGGCTCAGCGCCGAGTTCAAGACATCCTGGTTATATTGCTTTGCGAGCGTTTGTTGCAGGGTCACAGAAGTGTGTCGCAGAAGAAGTCGAGAGTATTGCAGGTAGTTGACAGTCGCTTCGCTGCACGGATCCGCTAGGCATGTAAAACAAAGGTCAGGCTGACTGTTTGACAAAGAACCGACAGCCACGTACGTTTGAGCTTTGAAACCCGCTGTGTCTCCACGAGCATATCACCAGCCACGCCACCGCTCTAGCCGCGCTTCGCCATGGAAGAGTGTATGCTCAACAAGGTGGCCTTGGAGTGCCTTGTCCGCATCCAACCCCCTCATCAACACACCGCAGTAAGCTTTCCAGCCGCAACGTAAGTCGTTACCAAAGACATTCGAGAGTATGGGCGGGTACGCCCGCCACAGACGAGGCTGGACTCTGTCGAACCAAACCAGAACAGCCCTCTAAGGCCCTGAAACGAGGGTCGCAGCGCCAGAGCACAATCTATCACAGGAGGAAGACGTCGAGATCCAGGTACACTGCGGTTGCCTTCACGCCCATCGCCGAAATGGTGGCAACAGGTGGCAACCCGCTCTCGGCCCGGGGCTTCTATATTGCCATCAACGCCATCAATTGAATGAATTCCGCCGCCGCTGTTGCCATTTGTCCGCCATTTGTCCCTCTCTCTCCGCCCCATTCCCTTTTGTCTTCATTCAGTCCATTCATTCAGTCTTTCTCTTTCCCCCTCTCCCTTTCGTTCATCATTCCCTCTCTTTCTGGACTCCCCATTCGTTCAATTCGACCACGTATAGGTGCGCTGATCCCTGCGGACCGCGTCTGGTACAGGGTGCATCGAATACCACCAATATCCCAGGGAAAGGAAGGCGGTGTTGTAGACGGCTGTTGAGATGTCGGTGGATGCTTCGTCGAGACGCGGGACGTACGGTCGTATCCCTGGTCTAGCCGCCCTCGCACTGCTCTCCCTGGCTGCTTTCTACTCTGTTTCTGTTTCGGCTTCGGTGCACGGCGGCGCCTCGACGATCTCTTCTCGCATTTACCATCGGCGAAGCTATGTGCCGGTGTGGATGACTCCTAGGCAGGAAGGAGGGGGAGCTGAAGAAGGAAATCCTGAAGAGCCAACACCGCGTCCGAGCTCTAACGCGACGAAGGCGTTCCCGACGGGCTCAACTTCCACTCGGACACAGACGATCTCAAATATCGAGAGCGTTATTACGACGACGACAACTACTAGGAACACTACGTCGACCGTAACCCGTTCGCCTACACCCATCTCAACGACCACCGAAACTCTGACGACTACCTCGTCGACCTCTTCCACCACTGTAGTGGAAAGCACCTCTACCTCCACGTACGCCGCCATCCCCTGTGTTTCAGGGTTGCCCAGCTGACCCTTTCCTATAGATCTTCTATTCCAAGTACCACATCACCAAGGCCTCCCTCATCATCACCCAGAGCTCCTGCGGCGCTGAGGACGACTTCCTCGTCTGATACTCCCGCAACGACCCTGGTCGTCGAAGGCGACGCTTTCTTCTCTCCTACCACATCCGCCCAGGTTGCCGCGACTTCTTCTTCCACACAGCCCGCTGCAGGCGGGAATGGAGACCCCAACACTCCGACCGCGAACGCCGGCGAGGCGGTTGGAG
>JANDKE010001841.1:0-12271 GCA_027627275.1 Coprinellus aureogranulatus | reverse complement strand
GAGTGTCGTTGACACCCGCTGCTCCGTTCACTCCCACAACCTTCTCAAACATACGCAAACGCACCTTATCCATCATCCCAGACCCCCAACGCGGAGTTCTACGTATGCTATGCACTCTGGCCTTTCATCCCAATCCTCTCCATCCTGGCCTGTTCCTCTGCCACATTCTGAGCCAGAAGTCGCCCGGCGCCTCTTCTGGAATGATTCTAATCATTATACAAGCTCTAATTACAATGGCTCTAGCAATAGCTGATGTGCTATGTAGTCTTTCGTTGCAAAGTGGATGTTCTTCTCCTCGTACCCTTCGCGAACGCGACGCGCGATTTCTCTAAGTCCGTTTTCACACGCCTACCCCCCAAAAACCCTACGAAGTGGACCAGTCGGTTCGCTGCGCTCACCTGCCGTACAACGGCATGATGACAATCACTGATTTTAATCAGGTCATCAGGGGGCAAAAACGAACCGACTGGCTCGCGAGGCTACTCGAACAATGACGCTGACGTTGAACTTTTTAATCGCATATGTACACCTTACGACGCCGACGTCTTTGAACAAGACCTCGGTACTTACAATCTTCTTTCTCACTATTCAAACCTCGCACACAATATTCGACACGGATTTCCCATCGGCGACATGCCCGAGCTGAAGGAGACGGTCATCATTCCCAATCATGCGACTTGCAAGGAGCACCCGGAGGCTGTCGACGAATACCTCCGAGTTGAGGTGGAGGCAGGGAGGATGTCTGGTCCCTTCTCGAAAGAGAGGGTGGAGGAGATTCTACGGAGGTGCCTTTCTTTGCATCTCCACTCATCGTTTCATGGTTTTCGAAGTACTGTAGGTCCGATGTTCCAGTCTTACAGATCGATCGTTGGAGCTGTTCTCTTGCTCACATCCCCCAGCTACATATTTCTTGCGAGGAGTGACTGGCAGCATTCTCGCTGCACTCACTCTTGCAGTGGGCACCTTTGTCGCTGTCGTCCTAGCGTCCATTGTCGTCTACCGCGTGTCACCTTGGCATCCGCTCGCCTCATGCCCGGGACCGCTCGTATGCAAAGTGACCAAGGTATGGACAGCATATCTGGCGTGGACGGGTAAAACGCACACGTATTACTTGAAGCTGCATGAGCAGTACGGGTCCATAGTAAGGATAGGTAAGCGAACCCCGCTATTTTTGGCACAGAGGCGTTGAACTGAACGCATACGCTGCACATGTACAGGGCCGAATGACATATCCGTCACAGAAAGAGATCTCTTCCCTCACATTCTTGGTGCACAGGGCATGCCCAAAGGACCTGTTTGGGAGAACAGGCGCGTTGTTACCGCACGAGACTCCAAAGGACATCGAAGCCTTCACGCCGTTCGAGATATCAAGCTCCATGCGGAACTTCGCAAGCCTTGGAACAAGTCCTTTGGCAAGGATCCCCTCAAAGACTACGAGGATTCCCTGTTTAAAAATGCTGCCATCTTGGTCGAGCAACTGCACGGTTTATGTGAGAAGGGTGAAGTGTTGATCGATGGTGCAAAGTGGTTGAGCTACCTTTCGTGAGATTTCACAGGCTCCCTCAGACGCAATGGTGGTATTCTGACTGTGGCACAGGTTTGACTTCATGGGCGATATGGTGTATGTTCCTCTACCTGGTCAAGGTCGAATGCTCACTCACCGTTGGTAGCTTTGGAAAGTCCCATAACTTCTTGACAGAGGGCGACCCGAATGGTGTTTGGGAAATGATGCAAGAGAGCCTTATGTATGACTAGCAAATATGCCCTCAACGCCCCAGGCACTAACTCGTGATTTACAGCTTTCGTACCGTCGCCCAGCACATCCCTTGGATCCGACCTTTAGTACCCTTGCTTCCCTCATCTTTTCTCGAGGCCGACAGCGCCTTCCGGCAGTTCGCGGCGAAGCAGGCAAAAGCAAGAGCACAGACAGAACCTTTGAAGAGGGACTTGTTCTACCACCTGGTGCGTTACCATCATCCTTCCGTCGGGCTTGAAGCAGAACTTGACAGCGAAGGCAGATAAAAAATACAGAGGTTGAGCCAGGGACCTCTGTGCTGCCACTCATCATGACCGATGCTGTTCTGGCGATCTTCGCAGGGTCAGACACTACCGCTACAGCATTGAGTAATGTGCTGTACTACCTGGTGCGATACCCGGAGTGGCAGGAGAAGGTCAGGCGGGAAGTCGATGAGACTCAGAAGTCTATGAGCAAGAAATCTGGCGGCTTTCAGATTTCTGACTTGGAAGAGCTTGGGGACTGCGAAGTTCTCGACGCCGTTTTGTGAGGATCATGCTCCTAGCCAGTTTGACGTGAGCTCAACAAACTCTCTGATATTGCAGAAATGAAACCTTACGCCTGCAAACACCTCTTCCAACCCTCTTGCAAAGGGCGCCAGCGCCCGGAAGTGGCGGGAAGCTGCTGGGCGATGTGTGAGCCAACCGTCTTTGAACATTAAGTTTGAAAGCGCGCTAATATGCTCCAGACTTCTACCGGAAGGTACTACCGTCCAGGTTCCTCCTTACGCTGTGCACCGAGATCCTCGACATTTCTACCCTCGGCCCAAAGAGTTCTGGCCCGAACGATGGCTGGTGTCGGATCCCGAAGCCACCTTCATTCTTGACCGGTCGGCGTTCATCCCCTTCTCTATGGGCCCAGCCAATTGCGTTGGAAGACCGCTCGCTCTCAAGCAGCTGCGTCTCGTTATCGCGATATTGTTGCATAATTTTGAGTTCCGACTGCCGCAAGACTACGAGGTGGATAGATGGGAAAGAGAGATGAAAGACAGGTTTTTGATGGTCAAGGGAGAGCTGCCTGTTTTGATTTCTCGAAGGGATACGTGACACCTTGTTTGCACCTTGTACAAACTAACAAGCTCTGAATTAGTTGAGAATCTGGCAACAGCCGAGAATCGACGCGTTGCGGCAGCTTCGAAATACAAGGACACCAGTCATTTACAAATGTCAAGTTCCTGAGTGAATGCAGTTAACGGGCGATTTTCTCATTTGCTGTTGTCAACTGCCTCGCCACTCGATATCAACAAAGGCCGTGGCTGCTATATAAACCTAGGTCGTTCCCCCTGAGTCCCCAATCTCTCTAGAATCTTCATACCTAAGTCAACGTCCTCACCCAGTCTAGTCGAAGCTCAATCACTCTCTTTGTACGGCTCCGACCTACATTCGGAAGAAACAGACATGGGCGGAAAGCCTCGTGCAAACTTGGATCAACGACACCGACGCCTTCCAACTCCACAGTCGAACTTTTCTCCCCCTGGCTCCGACGAGATGCTCGAGGATACCCGCGACATCGGACTAAGGCAGGAACAGGGAAGCAGCTTCAAAGGCACTCATGGTTGTCGGGCTCCTATCAGTGGCAGCATCTCGAGCTCTGACTTGGGCACCCTCAAGCGAAAACGACTCGAGCCCACGTCCCGCACCGGGGCACTTCCGACTGGCGCATTCCGGATAGTCGATGAATCTACCTCTGGTAACGCACTCTCCTCTGAGACCCATCTTCACGAAAGCGATTCGGAAGGCGGAGACGACACTGATGACTCTGCCACGACGGCCTCTCGCGTTGCTACAGAAGACGAAGTGGACGAGCTCATCAGCGATTCAGACGATGACAATTTGTGCCTGCTTGGCACTGCCTCTGTCTCTGGCGCGAAGATCAATAGGGCAGTCGACAAACAGGCCATGGACGAAGCGAAGACCCCACAGCCTAGTTCCTCTTCTACGAAAAAAACCGGCATTGCTCAACAGAAGAATCGACAGAGGCAGCGGCAACGGATTCAGAGTAAGCCTTGTCCCGAGTGCGGAGCAGTCCTCAACCGTCCCGCGGACCTGAACCGCCACATGCGCACCCACAACAAAGAAGCCTTGTAAACCCTTCCCATGTTTACGGCACAAAAGATTTAGAGCTGATCAACTGTCTGCGCAGTGCTCATGAATGCCCGGTCGAAGGATGTAGTTACAAGACTGTTCAGAGTGGAAATCTCCGTGCTCACGTAGCCACTCATACGGGCAAGAAACGCCATGAATGCCCTGAACCAAACTGTAACTTCAAGGCGACTAATCCGTCTACTCTTCATCGTCATCGGATACGGAGGCACAGATACGAGCCAGCACCGCGTCGTAGAACTCCAGCGACGGTTCAAACTTGAGCGAATAGAGTGAGTAAGGCTTGATACTGATAATGTCTCGCCTTGTACCGTCTGACGAAAGGGCTTCCATTCTGCCTTTAATACTCTCAAATGTAACGAATCCATGTGTACCGTATTCTACAACTTGAATAAGCCTTCCCTGTAGCCTGAGGTCCAAGTCTGAGTTCATGAGGCTCGTTCAATTCGTGGAGCTCGTCTGGTCGCTAGGAGACTCCATTTTTTTTAATCGTAACACTGTCCCCAATTTGCTTCCAAGACTCCAGAAGGGTGCGGTGAACTGCAAGACTTGACATTGGGCATTCGGCGCGGAGTACGGAAGTGTTGAGCCGCTTGTGTGCTTTGACCTTACCCCGTGGGAACGCTTACGCTCACGAGTTTCATGTCAAACACGGACAAAGGCTCCGCTTGGACCAGAACCACACCCAACCATGTCACATAATCAATGCCCGAGCGCTCGGAACCTGAGGTCACTCAGAGTTCTCTCTCTATGTGGCTTGGATCAGGAACTGCGCCTTTTGAATAAAGCGCTCACAAATTCCTCATACCGAGCCTCCTCAAACCACAACCCCAACTTCACTCCTTGCACCGACGCGCCATGGGCATTCGTATCTCAGATCTCCTAAATCCCATGGATGAAGACACATCTTACTCCAAGCATCTCCCTCTTGACAATCATAAAACCTCGATAGCTGTGGTTGATTCTTACTCGATGACGCCGGATAACCCTCATCACCATTCGATACAACTGCCCGATGCGAATACGTCCCTCGATACGAAAGAGAATGTCCTAGCGGAAGAGAGTCTGCTCAGAGGAACTCTTGCTGAATCCCCTATCACCACAAAACCTGTCGACTATCGAATTGTTCGCCTACCACAAGACACAGACGACTCTGCAGCGATCCAAGGGACTGTGCCCGCAAAGCTTGAAAGTGCTCCAACACTGCCGGCGCCTAGGGACTACACTTTCGTACACTGTAATGAGGACTTTCAAAAGGATTGTCTGGCGCCCGGTTATGCAAGTTCTGGTCTGGTTGGTGCTGTTCATCCCGAACGGCGCGTTCAAAAATTGGGTGTACGCAAAGTAGAAATTGGTTCTCTCAGGCGAAAAGGCCAGTCAATACCGCCACCTATTGTCCGGAGATCTCCCCCTACCTTGGTTCAGGAGCGTAAAAGGAAGGATACACCAAAGGACCCCCCCACCACGGTTATGCCTGAGCGAACACCCAAGGGTAAGACTATACGCATACGTCGTCCCAGTAATCCCTGCCCTCAGTGTGGCAAAGTTTTGAGTCGACAGGCTGACCTGGACCGTCATATACGAACCCATGACAAGGCCAAATAGTAAGCACTACCGACGCTTATGTTGGTATTCGAACCGAGCTGATGAACATCTCACCTAGCGCGCACGAATGCCCAGTGGAAGGGTGCGGCTACAGTGACACTCAGGTAAACAATCTCAACATCCACTTGAATGTCCACCTTGGTCTTGGATGGCGCGAATGCCCGGAACCTCGCTGTTCATATAAGACGAACCATCCCTCTGCACTCACCCACCATCGCGAACGAAAGCATGGGTACATACCGCCGCGACGCACGCGGAACGTCACGGTTGCAGTGGGATCTAGCGGTTGATGCAAGTCACGAACCTAGGCATTTCTATCTCGTTTCCTAACGGCATCGAGCACTCTTGTAGCTCGTTAATTATACTCGAGTATGTTAAGTTTGACCAATTAATTGATTCTGGGTCAACCTCAGAACGGACGTCGTGTTCAGGATAGGACAGGTGGGTAGCACCCGAACCTCTCGCTGTCCCTCTGGAATCCGACTATACCACGTTGCGGTCAGCTGCGTGTAGAGCATAGCTTGGAGAAGTCAGTTTACTCACCACAATGCCAGCAATCGAGTAGATGGTCAGGGTCACTGCAAACCTCGCTCAGCACATCGTCACGCGAGACATTCAGGAGGAAATACTTACTATTTCTTCTTCAGTTCAACCAACCTCTCATAGTTATCTCCCCAGAAGCTCTTCTCCCATTCGTCCTCATACACATCCGCTTCGTTCACGTATGCCGCACCCTCACTTCCACCCGTCAAGTCTCTCAGCTTCGCCAGACTTTCCTTTGCTCTTTTATAGCTCCCCTGGACTTCTCCGCTTGTCGCATTCCACGCCCACGATTCGATGCTCGTAACATGCCAAATGCTCTCCCGCCACTTCGGATTGACACTGGTCTTCTTACCATCGTCCTTGACCGAGTAGGGGGTGGTCATGAGAATGATCACCCCAGGAGAGCTGGTAACAGTGTTTGCGTGCCTGAGAGCATCGACTATCTCCCTGCGGGACGATGGTGTGGCCAAGGCACTGGTGGGCACGAGCCGCGAAGACAATGCGAGGTTCTTGCCCACTGAAGCGACGAACTTTGACGTGAAGAAGTGGAAGAAAGCAGGGAATGTTGGGAAGACCTGCTGCAAGACGAGGACTTCGGGGTTCCCGACCTGAAGCGCTTTGGCCCAGTTGACGAGGGGGAGGATGGCGCTTTTTTCACCTGCAGCCGGCATGGGGTTGATCAAAACCAGAACGTCCTTGATGACGAATCCGCCCCAGCCCTCCTCTGCCAAAGCGACGCTCCCATCTACAAAGAGCGACCACGCCTCTTGGTTGCGCTGTCCAGAAATATCAGCGTTGGGTGAGCCCCAGGAGAGGATGACGGATTGGAGAGTGACTGCGGGCGAGGCGAGAACGGTTGCCGAGAGAACGACGCCAAATGTACCTCCGCCGCCTGCGTACGATGGTCAATGAATGTTGAGCATCAGCAAGGGGGATGGAACACGTACCACCGCGCAAAGCCCAGAAGAGATCGGAGTTTTGGCACTCATTCGCGACGCGGAGTTGACCATCGGGAGTCACAATTTGGTATTCGAGCTGTAACATCGACCTCGTAAGTATTATAGATAAGAGTAGCGAGAGAGAGAGAGGCGTACCGCACGATCTGCTCCCATTCCCATCGTGTTGGACAGCGGACCATGCCCTCCACCTTGAAGCCATCCGCCAACTGCGCCTACCGATTTGTCGCTGCCTATATTCACCGTCAGTCCAAAATGCGAGATCCTAAACTAACGATCCATGCTTACCTCCGACGAGAGTGATATTGTTCTTGTCCGCGAATGCGTGGGCTTCACTCCACCTTACACCCGCCTGCCTCTTGGTCAACTTTGCTATGTAACGAGAGGCGGGAGGAAGGCTTACCCCCATAGTCACAGCAGTACTCGGTGTAGTCTCCGCAGCTGAGCATCCTTGAGGTATGAACTCGGGATTGTATGAAATCTGCGGATAAGCTCATTGTTAACCGCCTGCACGGAGTGAATTTGGAGGCGATGATCCAAACGGATGGAGCTGATTGCGCTGTGACAAAGTACTCACGTCTTGTAGGTTATGCATCTATAGAACTCGATCAACGAATCAATCTCAGATGAGGTCTGGAAGAACGCACCCATAGTCCTAACGACCCGGGAGCGCTGCTGCGTCCTTTGTAGTCGTGCTAGTACACAAGGAATAGAGTGGAAGTGACGTTAGTGAAACATGGAAGAACATGAATAGCGCCGGGAGCGTAATTGAATAGAACACGAAGTTGATAGGCGCCGCCGTCATCGATCAAGAATTACGGAAGTCGGGATGGACAGCGTCAAAAGGAAGAGAAGCGAGACGCCGAAAAGCTCACCCCGGTGTTGCGAATACTAATTGGGACCTTTGTACTCCTCGAAAAGTCGAATGCGGCTCGCACATCTTCGGCGGTTTGGACATCGATCTAAGGTGGAACAAGCATGAAGGCAGTGGTGAAGGTTATTGGGAATGGAAGACGTACGTAGTAAGAAGCAAGACTCCCAATTTTACACTGAGAGCCTCGGATAGGGCTGTCATCGTGGGGGTCCCTCCAGTCAAGGAGGCACTGTTCGTTCGTGTTTTGACATGCTTCCCATTGGGTTTGGATGAAGGCAGTGGGTGTGGTGGAGCGAGTGGCTATCCTTTCGTAAGTCAGGGATTGGGTACACAGGGAGGGCAGTAAACTGACCTTCGTCGAGGTAGCTGTTGCGCACATCGGCGCACTCCGAAGACGTAAAATCATCGAAGCATGGCCGAGCGTATGGGACACTCTCGTAGAGACGTCCTCCAACCTGGGCATGTAACCGAGACCATGGCCATTGCAAGCCGGGGGTAGGCGTGAAAGACGAATTTAAGAGGGGTGAGATATGGATGAATGGCTGCATTGCGGCGCGGGCTTCTTGATCAGAAGTTGGCAAGCATCGAGAGGCTTAAGTAGTGAACCGACGAAAGCTGTAGGCGTACGTATTTGAAACTGTTAAGCCCTTGTATCACCGTCCACAAGGAAGCGCCTGAGCCTCGTGCAGATATCACTACACGTAAGAAGGCCCCTTCAAAGTAAACTCCTTTCCAACTGAGCATACGGAGGTGAAACTCGAAGAACTCTTCGGCTGAGATCTGCGCTTGTTCTTACCAGGAACGCCTCAACCTGCACTTCCCGAGCTCTTCACCGGCCTGACACTCAAACCTTGTCAGTCACAAACCTTAACTGCCAATGGTAGTATACGAGCCGCAGCGTTCCCGTTGTGCACCAAAGATCAGGATCTCCTGCCGGGCGCATCTACGTCGAACACGGGTACGGTGGGAGGGAAGCAGCCACCGATAGCGATCAAATCAACAAGGGGGAAAAGTGGGGGCATGGGCGTCTATAGCATGTGGTCAAGAAGGTGAGATTATTGCCAATTGTTGTAACACTTGGGCATTTCTCGGAGAACAGATCCTGAGAGTTTGAGGAGCGCCCTCGCGCGATGTTCTTCATGCGCTCATATAGACTGAGCACAAGAGCGAGACCTTCACGCTGCCTATCCAACAACAGATGCACATGGAGGCTTGAAGGTTATGCAGGCCTGAGCTTCGTGTCGTAGGAGGGGGCAATCGCGAACAAGCCACTGTGATAGGGTTCATTTCCACACCGCTACATTCCGAGGAGCCTGTGTAGCAGCTTGGTGAGTTGCTCATCGGGCCTGCTTAGCCTCCGCCGCCAGTGAGTCCTGTCGCCAACCAGCAATGGTCCGTCTTTTCCATGCCAATTCCATGCAGTGTTGGCAGTTTAGAGGGGAGTAATAGGGATGTCGAGGATATATATATGGGCGCTTCCGCCTCATTTCAAGCGGTCTGGCCAGTAGGACGGGTCATGGTGCTGGGCATAGTGAGGGAGAGAGACGAGCGCTCTGGGCCGATGATGCCAATTGGCAGGCTTGGGCGAGGCGGTCCCGACGCTTACATAATAACCACTTCACACGCCTGCCACTTCGAATTCTGGGTTCCACTCACCGAGGATAGTAATCCACTCCAGCCACGACTGAAGGTGAACTGTTTAAGACGATTACTAGTTAAATCGAGATCTGCCTTTCTAGGATGCTTTTGGGTCGTCGTTCAGTGTTATTGTGGGCATTTACTAATTTTTTGGCATGGAGGGAAAGCATAAATAGATAGTACCAAGCACATTTGTGAGACGCAAAACGACTTGAAGACAGGCTTCAATGTCAACACTTGAAGCAGACTAGGAGTCGAATCCAATGGGAACATTCAGCGACTAGAATGATGTCGAAAGCAATGTTTTAGCCGTCCTTCACATCAATGGCGTCGAAGATGTCTCTCGCTTGGGCAGCGATCTCCGTGTTCTACCAATTCCGTTGCGTCAGACTCGGATTCGATGCATGGGAGCTAGTGTCTCCTCACCTGGGAATCACGCAGAGTCCGCAACTGGGCGAGCGTCGTCTTCACCAGATCGTTGTCTGCAAAATGGGGATACTTCTTTGCCAAGCCCACCAATTCCTTCAACTTCTCCCATCCCTTGTCTCTTGCGAAACGTTTGATCTCCTTTGCGCTCAGCTGCGATTGAAGAACCCCTCCGAGAAGTGACGCCGATGTACAAGTTCTCCAAAACTCTTCATCCTCGACCACCAGCCCATCCTTCCCAGCAGCAAGATTGGCTTCAACTGAGACACAGGTCAATACGTGAGTCCCATCTAATGGTTAAGGTGGTGCAGCTTAGCACTTACGGCGTTGCACCAGAGGGACGAAGACACCATACAATCGCTTGAAGATGTATGCATCAACCCCTGCTTTATCACGGTAAAAGTTACTTCTCGCGCGGCCACCATCTTGCAAGAAATCCAAGCAGGTTCTATGGTAGAAGTGTAAGAGTGGGCCTGTCTCTGTCGGTTCACGCGCTCTGGCAAGGGAACCCATGTCGTGCAAAACGGACTTGAAAGTGTTTTCATTGAATCCTAGGAGGCGATCATGGACCAAGCCGGATTCCAGCATGCCCTTTGGCGCGGTAGGTATCTTCACGGAGGCGAAAACATGGACAAGTAAGGCGAAGGGATCTTTCCTGTCGCCGATGGAAGGATGGGCAAACGCATCGGCTGCAGTCGAAAGTATGTTGCTGTAGAGGTCGTAAAGAGATTGCAGGGGGAAAGGAGGGTCGCCAGCCGTTTCGGGAGAGCTGATCCATTGTACGATGATTCTGAGTCTGTCCGAGGGTGAATCACGTCTACCTGCAGAAACGTACTTGATGACAGTCGCAGGGTATATGTACTGCCCCGAGGCAGCATCGACTATGATGTCAATGTCCTTCTCCAAGTCGGCGGCCGATCGTCCCAGAAGCTTCGAAAGGTGCAGCTGGAGAGTTCTCTTGATATCGTCGGTTGCATCGTACTCCTTTTCCTGGCTCAGGTCAATGCAATACGAACCATCAAGGGGCCGCCACTCTGGAGGGCACTTCGAATGACCAATTCCGGCCTCGCAGTTATAAGCAGACGAAACGGTGTTCTGCCCCACAGGGAGGCATCCGACAAGAGAGATAGCAAGTGTTCCTGGTTGTCTTCACCTAGACACTGGTCAATGCCGTCCAAAAGAATGACAGGGCGAAGTGGGACACGGGAGTTCACAAAGGGTTCTACGATCAACCGGGTCGCTTGCATCTTCAACGACGCAGTAACGACGTGCTCGTCACGCTCGACAGCTGCTGCTATGAAACTCCTGAGCCTGGCATCATGCGACCCTATCTGGCAGGCGATAGTTGGGATAAGAGTTGAAAGGTTGTTCCGTGTATCGTCCATTGACGAAAAGATAAACGTCGCAACGAGAAGACGGTCTTCGCCCCTGGTGAACTCTTCACCCGACGTCAGAGCAATCGCAGTCTTTCCAGAACCAGCAGCGCCCGTCAAACAAAGGAGATGCTGTTGCGTGCCCCTGGCCCAATGGCCAATTCTGCGGAGGACCTCAACGCGGGTCCCTGTATCACACCTAGAAAGGCGAGAAACAGCGTAGGAAGTATGAATTGCATTTGGGGAGGTGTGACGCATGAGAATTTTCCATCCTGGATCGAGGACACAGTTTCCGTCAGATAAACAAAAAATATGTTTGGACGGGTGAGGTTCTTACCTCGATCTCGCTGCTCCGGTTGCATCATGATGACATCGCGCCCAGCGCTTACTGCAGACAATATGCCAGCATTCACATTCCGAGCGTTGACATTGAATGTTCTGGCAACCTGGTCTGGGATAGTCGCCGAATTCGAACCCTCCGGAGGCGTGGGCAATGGGCCACCCTGATCATGGCTCCCAGCGTATTCGTTGGAGGTTGCTGCCGCTGGATCGTGGTTGGGGACCTGGAGGCCGTTGCGTGCTGACGGGACGACGGAAGGAAAATGAGAAGTATCTATGTTCCTGTTGCCCTGAGCTGCATTGCCTGGCCCCGGCTGAGAAGGGCGACCAGCCGTCGCTTCAGTAGTGGGTGACGCCCTATCTGCTGTTTTAGTAAGGCGTTGCATGGCGTCTGCTTCTGGTACGCAAGGGACACTTGCGGCATTGCGTTCTTCTTGCTTCAATTCCGACTCCGTTTCCGCCACATCCGGTGGGCGGGGTTGCTGGTCTCGGTCGTTCTGACCCTCTCCTTCCCGCGACTGGAAGACTTGTTCTTCGTTCTGTCCCATTGCCTGGGGCTCGTCTGCTATCTCCGCGGCCCCAGGTCCCGTCCTTTCTTCTTCAGATGGTCGACGGTCTTC
>JANDKE010000184.1:0-33701 GCA_027627275.1 Coprinellus aureogranulatus | reverse complement strand
ATTTTATTGAGGGTTACCCTGTCGTCGAAGTACGTACTGTCAAATCCGGGGCTATCGATAAGGACCACTCGACGATCTTGGATCAACTTGGTGAGGTCGGGGTACCCGGATGGAGGGTTGGTGACCCTGTATGACTCGACCGCTTGTGTGCATGGTTTAAGACCGTGTCCAACTTCAAACTCTTCGTGGCCTATGAGCTCATTTAGAAACTCAACGGGACAACGTGAGAAGAGTGTAACGGGCGGTAGTTGAGGGAACTCACACTACTCTTTCCCGCTTTCATCAGGCCTAAGACCCTTTGAACAGCGTCAGAGTGCATTTGCCTAGGTCCAGTGTGAGCGCTCACGCAATGACGATGTCGTTTTCATGGACATCTTTTGACCCAGGATCGATTCGGGCGGGGGCCATTCGGTTGGCACGAATGAATAGTAGTACAGCCAGAGCACTGCGCCGTATGGATTTAAACACAGCCTGTCTGTCGGTAATTTTGTCCACGGAGCCATATGTGTAAAACCCGACAGTTTGGCGTCGCCTCGTATCAGTCAACAGTCAACTAGTCGCTAGAAAGCAGCAAACAATACGGAAAGATAAAGGGTCAACTACGCTCTATCAGGCATCAGGCTATTCTGTCATGCATGCCACTGGCGGCCGTACATCGGAGGTACACAAGAGTTTGGGTTTAAGGAGAGAAGAGGCCCAAATGAGTTCGACGGTGATCAAGTAACAAGGCAAGGTGAAAGGTTTCGACCCTGAATGCACTGAAGAAGTGATTGTCGGCGTTACGGCGTAGAGCCTGCCCGTCAAGGATTGAAAGCATCGCTAGGCAATCGCTAGGTTCCCCTATACCTTTGGGACCCCCGTTTAACCGAACATAAGCCGATACGCTCGCTTTATCACTCGCTCCAGCCGCTCCTTCAATGATGGTCCACCTTTCGCCGCCCAAGCTCCTTCCCCGCCATCGTCTGTAGTAGGTCCAATCTCTGCCTCACAATGTCATCCTGTATCTGGAGAGGACGTCCAGAGGCGTTCCCATTCTCAGCTGAGACCAAAGTCTGGCGGATGATATCCCATGGGAGACTGTAATACTCCTGTGAAAGCTGGCACCTGAGGTCCTTGGGTTGTAGATGGAAGACGTGGGCACCCCCATCGATAACCTGTCGCCAATAATCTTTTTCGAGCTCCTCGACCTGTGCCTTGGCTTCGTCTTCGCTTGTGAGCCGATCCCACTTTGTTGTAACGAAGGCGACCATACTCATGGCCTCTTCGCCGCACATGGCGGAAAACAAAGCAATGTTACGCTTCACTACCGCTTCCGACTGATGATTGCTGACGTCGTGGAGGTAGAGAACCGCAGCTATACGCATTCGCTGCCGGTACCTAATGACAGTCGCTGGATCAGCGACAGGCATAGAATGGGGGTAATACAAACTGACGATCGATCCATCCAATCCGTAATTTCCTTTAGCACTACATCGTCCTCCAAGTGCGTTTGATCAAATCCAGGAGTATCGATGAGCACCACCCTGCGACCATTGAGTAGGCTGAGTAATTTACGATTTCCCTCCGGAGGAGCTCTGATTGTGTAGGATTTGATCGCTTTTGTGCAGGGCGCAAGTTTGTGTCCGACTTCAAATTCCTCGCGACCTACGAGCTCATTGAGGAACTAGATTGTCATTGGTGAGAGGTGTCCTCAGTTTTGCAGAATGGGTTTTGCCAGCGGTACTCACACTGCTCTTTCCCGCTTTCATCAGACCCAAAACCCTTCATTCAGGGAGGCGAAGGATGGTCAGGATGCACTCTCCAAGGCCACAGTCTGAGGGCTTACGGAATGACAATGTCACTTTCGCGGATGTCTCCCAGTACAGGATTGCTTTGGGTGGGGGCCATTTCTGCTGGTAGCAACGGGCTCAAGTGTGAGGCGAGAGAGAAGATGGCGTACGAGCCTTAAGCTTGACACATACCGTATCCGTAAACCCGAATTTCGGGGTAAAAGCCTCCTCCAGAATGTGGGGTGCAGGAATAGTTCCTTTTCCCAATCGACCTAGCGCGGGTGTTTGGGGCTCTGCCGGGTGCTGGAGCCAAAAAGGGTCATTGCTTCTTCCCAAAAATTGGTCGTAAATGTGATATAATGGACACAATTTTCTGATCAGGTGCTTGGTCTATTCCCATGATGCTATTTTTTATGAGGTAGTTATCCTGTGCTTACCTGCCTACAGTATATAGTGATAAGCGCGCTGTCCAGTAAATATCTAGCACGGTAGAACTCGACGGGTTGCATGATTCAAATACAGAAGATCCACTTTTTGGCACAATATTATATAGTATGCGAACACGGTGGGAGTTGAAGCAGAAAAAAAAAGAACAGATCATAATCCCCCGAAGCGCACTCCTAGGAGCCGCAGAAAACGAAGCCCAAACCCAGGAAGTTTCATGGCCTTTAGCTGAGATGTGAGCTTCGCTATCTCGTCTTGTCTGGCCTTGAGTGATGCGTCGGAGCGCCCAGCCCTCGCATCCTCGATCGCCTGCCTCCTCAGGCGCTTCGCAGTTGCGAGTAATTCTTCTAGGTTTATGCGCAACTCTCTTCCTGCATCAGTTTCAGGTAGGAACCGTCTTTGGTTGATGATTTCGTCTTGGACTTCGAGGAGATATTTGTCTTCGCGAGTCTCACGCACTTTGGTGGATCGTACGATCTCGTGGATGATATCCCAAGGATGTCGGTGACCTCCCGTGACCTTGGCCTGGATCCCCGAAGGCTGGACGTGATGTACGGTAGCTCCGAGTTCGAGCATCTCGTTCCAGAAGTCGGATTTGAGTTCTTTTACTCTTTCCATCCCTTGGGCTATGTCGCCGGTGAGGCGATCCCACTTAGTGGTGATGAATAGGACTCGGTCCATGGCACGCGACCCACACAGTTTACGAAACATCTTCAGGTTTCTGAAGGACGATCCCGGGAAGCCATCCCTGCTGATGTCGTGAAGATAAAGAACACCACCGACCCGCATGCCCTTTCTGTACCTGTTGAAAGCGATTTCAGAGGCCATCCAAAGGCGGATTACGGAGAACGCGATACTGACGACGATGTGAGCCAATTGACAATCCGGTTGAGAACCTCTTCGTCCCCCATATGTGTATCGTCGAATCCTGGTGTGTCAACCAGAACGATGCGGCGGGAGCCGAGGTCTTGAAGCAGATGTGCCGGTACCATGTTCGCGGAGAGAACAAGCGAACCGATGGAACTTGTGCACGAAGCCAATCTCCCACCAACTTCGAATGTTCGCGATCCCGCAAGTCGATTTAGAAACTAGGTCGTTAATGAGAAGGAAGTCGCAGGCATCATGCAGGGGAGCATACCGAGCTCTTCCCAGCCTTTGTCGGGCCCATTACACTTTGGTAGTCGATACCCGTCAGTATTCCACGCAACTGACCCACAAAGTTTCAAATGACTCACGGAATAACGATGTCAGTCGCGCGGCCATCTTCAAGAGCGGGGTCAATGGACCTGCCTGCCATTCTGGCTACGTGGAGCTAGTGAGTGGTTGAGAGCAAGGTTTTATTCGACTTTTGGAATTTTGGAAGGCGTCGTTGATGTGACTGTCCATGAGGACAACACGAGGCTTTTGGGAATGGCACGAGACCATTTGCGGACATTAGATCTATTCCCAAACTGCAAGTGTGCTGCACTCTCCGAGAAAAGAAAAAGGATCACATCGGTTGGCTTTCTAACCCCAGGCGCCGAACGGGCCCTCAATAATTTTGGCTCGGGGGGTGAAGCTTGGGGTTTCATGAAGATCCCATCCGAGAGCTTCGTTACAACTTCCCAGTCCCTGAACCTCTTCGACCGCCTCTGCTGCCAACGTTGCGAAGCTTGGAAGTTTCGTAAAGATATAGTTGCTGCACTTCGGGCAGGCATTTCGAACCAATCATGGATACCAGTGACGCCTGGCGATAATCAAGGAAAGATCCTGTCAGTGTCCGTGAGTCAATGCTAGTGTGCAGCGGAGTGGCTGTGAGGCGATTGAAGCTCCGCTTTTGTGGCCCTGGACGCAGCGCTTTCTTGTTGATACTTCACGTAGACAGTCACAGGTGGACTGAACTTCTTGACGGGCACCCCTAGTAGGGAGACAAACTCCTGTCTCGTTTTTCTAGTTACGGAAAGCGATGGCATTCTCATTTGAAGGCAGATCTTCCGATCTGGTTCTGTTGTGAGTGCGCGTCCCCATACCGGCAGAAAGGGAGTGACTTAGACGGGACATTGCTAATTAACAGCGTGGTTGGTGGCCCAGGTTCAGGGAAGAGCACAGTGAGTCGTTGGCTCTCTGATACAAGAAGGGGGAGTGCTGACAGTCCATCCTAAGTTCATCAATTACGTCCTGGAGGGCGTCTCCCAGCGAGACGGGTCTCGTATGACGGTCAACGATAGTCTGCTGTCGTGGAATCAGACAATAGAGCCTATCCGATTGCTACCCACTGATGAAGATGGAAAGCAGGCTGGATTAGGGGAGGTGGTTCTTGTGGACAGCCCCGGATTAGAAGACAACAACGCGTCACAACACGATGGGGTTGTGGAAGCGATTCGTGATTGGTTGTTTGAATAGTCAGTGGCATGAGATCAGAACTTGAGGGCTCCATCGACTAACGAAGTTGGGTCTAGCTACCCTTCTCCACCCCCACGCCGCGGAATCATCTTCGTCCAAGATATCTCTGTCTGCCCTCTGATCTCGCCTGCTTCGTTCCAGAATATTCAAGCTGTCATACGCCTCGCTACTTCCATTCAGTGCGGGGATATCCTGCTGGTTCCTATGAAATGGGGTAAAATGACGCAGGCCCAGTCGGAACGCGCAGAGGGTGAACTGATTCAGAGACCATGGAAAAGGATGATCGATGCAGGAGTTCAGTGCCGTAGGATCGAGCTCAACGAAGAAACGCGTAGTGCCATAGCAATTGTTCAGCACTTTCTTCAACTCACAGACATTCGACGGAAAGACAGCCTGAAGGCGCTTCAGACTCGCCTTTCGGTATCGGCGCAAACGGTGACACACCCGTACACTTCTAAACTAGCGCTCCTCCCTGGATGTGGCCGGAACGATGACGTTGTCATATTGTAAGGCCAATTTCGTTCGACATCTCGACGCGGGGCTTACAAAGTGTGTTTCATGCAGAGTTGTGGGACCTTTGAAGTCAGGAAAGAGCACTGTCATAGCTTTTCTCTCCCAACGACGAAATACTGATGATTCGATAGTTCATAAATAGGGTTCTAACGCATTGCGGGGGAACAGCATCCATGAAGGTCTCCGAGGATTTGACTTTATGCACCCACACTGTTGATTCTGCAGTCATCAAGTCTCACTCGTTTACAGAGGTGGAAGCAAGGCGAATCGTCCTGGTTGACACACCTGGCTTCGAAGCAGACAATTTAGAGAATTTCGAAGTTCTAAACATGATAAATGCTTGGATTCGCGAAACGTACGTCACCTCGGAACCTTCACTCCTCTCGTCACTGAGCTCTTCGGCTTAGATATGCGTCGCGCACTGCCGCCTGCTCAATAATATACCTTCACGACATCGCGCAAGACAGCTACTCCCGTACCGCACCACGAGTTCTCGAGCTGTTTCCAAGCGTGGTCCGCAATGTCTCCCTCAAGAAGGGCTTCCTTGTGAGCACCAAATGGGACAGAAGTATCAAGGCCGCTTGCATATCCAGAGAGACGGAGTTGTTGACGAGAACTTGGACAAACTTGATCCACAATGGCTATGCTGTGCGTCGCCTGTCGGACGATTCAGGTACGACGGACGCGATGTGTAATCACCTAGAACTCCTCCGCGACGTATTTCGAGCTTTTTCTTGATATTCATTGAATGTTTACTGCCCGTGCTACCCAATTTCTTTCTAATTCCCGCACCACTTACTGGCAACGTGCCCGAGTCAGGCCCTTCACTTTGGCTCAATTGGTCCATACTCGTCCAAGTTAATTCCATTCCTACGGGATCCCGCTCCTTTGGTTCAGGGACTGAATTCCTATTTTCGATCTTGCAGGGGCCACGAGGCGTCCACGAGGCGTCACCAGTTCTGGAACTCCATAGAACTTAAGTAAAGGTTGTAACATTATCTGACTTTCGAATCCCCTCATGGCACCCTTCAACATGACGAACAAAAAAGCCATTCATAAGGACCCTATCCTTCAAGACGGCCGCGAGACTGATATCGTGATACCGTCAGTATCTCTCGCACTGGCAATGCTGAGCTGACCCAAACGTACGCAGGATCATGGGTCAAACGAAGGCGGGAAAGAGTTCGGTACGTTCAATAGGAGGATTTATGACAGTGAATACCCAGCTCATGACTGCTCTAGTTCGTCAATCAACTGCTGGGATGGGATAGGATGGCAGTTGGAGAGAATCTGGACTCGTGCACTAAGCATATCGGGGCTGCCTTAGTCGATGATGCCCCGGAAGAATATGTAGCACTCCGAAAAGCGCTAAAGGGTCGTCGGATTGTCCTTCTGGATACGCCGGGGTTCGACGATACGGATCTGGGGGATGATGAAGTGCTGCTGCGCATTGTAGCTTGGCTTGAAGCCACGTAGGTACCGCCATCGCATATCCCGGGACTGAGCTAAACAATGGTCTGTTTACAGCTACATTCGCAAGATGCTTGTGGGCGGCGTGCTCTATCTCCACGACATTACAAGAGATGGGTGGACCGGGACCTCTAGGAGGAATCTCAACTTATTCCACAAGCTCTGCGGGAATGATGGTCTCACTCAAGTCTCTTTCCTAACCACCAAGTGGGACGACGTAACTCAAGCCAGACTCGACAAGATCCTCCGTCGCACAACCGAGCTCAAAGACAACCAATGGAAGGATATGATAGCAGGCGGCGCATCTGTCTACCACGTCCGTCCGTCTCGTTCTAATGTGGTAGGGACAGAGGAGCATTCCGGATTACCTTTGGAAGACGTACGAGATCCGTGGGAAATCATACATTCTGTTGTGGTGTCGATGAACGCTCGCGACGTTAGCCATCGAATCCTACTCATTCAAGACGAGTTAGTCAACAAGCACCTATTCTTCATCGAGAGTAAGGCAGGTCAAGCACTTCGGACGACACTTCAGGACCTGCTCAACCGAGCGAAGGAGGTGCAGAAGCAGGCAGCGAGTGAGGAAGACAAGGCGTCGCTTGAAGAACTGCAGAACGAGATAGATGACTTGACGAGGCGGCTTACGAAGCTCAATCCCGCACTTCACAAGCGCCTGAGGAGATGGGTACGCAGGGCGCTAGGCAAGTCATGACTTTCCGATGACGGTTCAATTGAATGTGGTTCGATGTCGGGGAATTTTACCGGTCTCCCGCCCGCTTGCGTCGTCACACAGACCAGATAGTGTGCTTTCTTTCTTTCCAATGGCTTGGACTTCTGCTTAGCATACAAGCTACGCACCACATGCAGACCCTTTCTCCTGGTTATTTGATAGGAATCAATGCTCTGCTACTTAATGAATAACTACTTTAGCCCTCAATGACGAGCGGTGAACGCATTAGCTCACGTGGCGTTCGCGCTTTCACTACCCACTAAATTCCCCGCGTTGTTGCCTCTCTCGGTCTTCGTGCCCTATCCACGATCTTCACCTAACGCTCTTCAACTCCCCTTACTCATGAGTAATCACCAGTTTGAGGATGTAACGATAGAGAGACAGGTTCCTGTGATTCTGTGTGTGCCGTCTATCATTGTAAAGCGCACAAACACACTGACTCCTCCCGAATATAGGGTGCTGGGGATGTCCAACTCGGGGAAAAGCACGGTACGAGTATGACTCAGACTTGCAGATGCACCTACTAACCATCAGTGTTGACCAGCTCATCAATTGGATGCTTGACTCTGCAGAATTGCCTCGGCTGCTTGATACCGAGCTGAAATGGGTGGCGGTTAGGGATTCCTCGCTATCGAAGACAGACGATATGGAGGAGGTGCACATCTCGTACAAGACGTCCAAAGGCGCCGTTTTGGATGTCGTCCTGGTGGATACTCCAGGGTTTGATCATTCGACGCTAAGCAATAAAGACGTACTCAAGAGGCTTGCGCAATGGCTCAATAATCGAAGGTTTGTCGTCCCTCATTTCCCACCTTCTGTAGCCGCCAAATTAAGACGTTCCTCTGCACATGTAGCTCTGAAGGAATCGGCAGACGAGGAGTGACAGCGGTACTATACTGCCACGATATTTCCTCCAACTTCGCAAGTCCGACTATGCGCCTCGACCTCGAGGTCCTCACGAAGCTGTGTGGGCCGAGAGCGATGAATCTTGTAACGTTCGTTACGATGAAATGGGATCAGCTCAGCCGGACCGGACTAGGAGAGGCACGGGAAGAGGAAATGAAGCGTCAGTTCTGGTCTCGCGTAGTACCCTCTGGAAGCTGCTCTGTGAAGCAGGTGAGGGTGAAAGGTGATGCCCAAAAACTGCTCGAGGACATTGCCTATCGCCTTGCGGAAGGAATGGGGCCACTGTCGCTACAAATGCAGGAGGAACTTGCGTCAGCTGGGGGACTTTGGTCGGATACGGAGGCAGGCAGGTGCCTAGAGCCTTCCAGAAAGCAAGCGAGGAACAATCATGATAGAGCATTCAACTCCCTTGCAGAGAGTTTACGCGGCGCATTGCGGATGCATTGGCACACCACGAGGACAGAGAATCTGGGCAAAGCGGGTGGAGAAATGGGGAGACGGAAGGATATCGATCCTGTCTTGATGGGCGGGAAGGAGGGTGACCTGATAATTCTGTACGCAATTCTTTTGTTTTCGCATGCTTCCTCTGCAATTGACTGACCGAAATTTCAGTGTAGTGGGTGAAGTTCAATCAGGGAAGAGTACGGTAAGTCGAGCACCTTCAACACCTTTTCGTTATGTTATTGGAGTAAGCATTGAACGCCACCGAACTCGTTCTCAGTTCATCAAAAGAATCACTGGGGATGCGGATGTCGAGGTCGCCACCAAGCTCAAGGCGTGCACTAAGCATGTGCGTGGTAGTGTTTGGATGCAAGGGCAGCCTGAAGTGTTGCTGCCGAGGGATGAACATGGCGTCCGCCCAATCATCTTCGTCGATACGCCCGGCTTTGATCGAGCCAACAACAAGTGGGAAAGCTTGTATCTGATCGCACACTGGTTGGAGGAGGCGTAAGCATCCCATTATTTATTACGCGCGGATTATCACTAAGTAAACTGATAATTTTTGTTAGGTGTAAGCGAGATAAGCGCATCGGAGGCGTCCTATACATGCACGATATCACCAGAAGCGAGTTCACAAGCTCTTCTAAGCAAAACCTGAGAATCATCTCTAAACTCTGCGGTGTCGACGCTATGAACAAGGTGGCCCTCGTTACGACAAAGTGGGATCGCATTTCCTTGGATGAAGGTGAGAACAGGGCCCGGGAGCTCAAGGAATTATGTCGGGAGGAGCTACTCCAATACGGGGCTTCGATCTATCACGTCGGTGCTGTTGATAAGGCCACCAACCAGGCCCATAACACTGCAGAGCACAAGGAAGCCCTTGAAATATTACACGAGGTTATTGCGAAGGGCGGAAAGCATACTCTGCAGATTCAAGACGAAATGGTACGAGAAGGTCGAAACCTATCGGAAACTAGCGCTGGGAGAGAAGTGCCCAGGCTGCCTAAACGAAATGCATCACGTCGACGGCGCGGAATCTGGGCTCGGTAAGCCTCTACAGTATGTAGAGGCCGGCAGGAGGTGTCGAAAGGGATAATGTACTATCAGTCACAATATTGTGTTCCAGTAACGACGACCGCATGCGGTCAACCCCCCGTGTTGGCTTTTGCGCAGTTTTGGTACACCATGGAAAGTGCTACCATCTCAAAGTGGCGAACAGTCGGAAAGACTGTGCTCCTTCGAAGGGAAACGGAGACCTTAATCAAACCTTCCAAAGACGTTAACCTTGTATGACATGACGAATTGAAGATGTTATCGGAACGTGCTCTCCTTGCCCCATATCAATCGCTAAGCGCCCATATCACTCAACAGGGCCGGCTCGGAGCTTGGAGCCAGATTGCTGGAGAATTACTTCTTTCACGGCCTTCATCCACTTTGAAGATTGGCTTGGAATGCCAAAGTCACAGCCGGAAAGACTCAGAGCTGTTAATGAAGTGAGAACCGCCCAGGAATCTGGATCGCGCGTCCTATGCTCGTGAATTGGGGCACATGAAACGCAAGGCAATTGGCGATATCACACATGCGTCATACATGTGCGTGTGCTAAAAACGACCATTGATCGAACTGGGCAACCTCGTGCACTTCTTTCTTGTTTGGTACCTTACCCATGGCCGCCAGGAAAACCGAAGACGCTGTGCTGTCCGGTGGACTCGATACAGACATCGTGATTCCGTGAGTCGACACACACATCTACAATAGAGAGTGGTATCTAACCTCTACGATTAACGGTCGACCGTCAATTGTACAGAGTTATGGGCCCGACCAAAGCTGGAAAAAGTTCTGTGCGCAGATTATCACTGGTGTAGCAAAGGCGGCCGCTCACTGGACATACTATAATCGCAGTTCCTTAACCACCTTATCGAAGGGCTGAGCCTTCCTGGATTCCCGGTCGGGACAAAGCTGGTGTCTTGCACACAGGCTATAGATTCTCGCATCCTCCGTGAGGCACCGTCCGAGTATGCTGCCTTGAATAGAGAATTGGATGGGCGGCGCATCATATTGGTCGACACTCCTGGATTTGACGACACGTACATAGACGATCAAGTCATTCTAAGTCGCATTGCGGATTGGCTAAGAGACTCGTGAGTCCCGGCGGAGACCTAGGCTTGTTGGAGTAAAGGGCTGACTGATTCAGGTATCAGCGACGTATGCTCGTTGGAGGGGTGCTCTACCTTCACGACATCAGCAGGGACGGCTTTCCTGAGTCGTGTCTGAAGAATTTGAAGCTCTTCGCTAAGCTTTGTGGTGACAGCGCTATGCATCAAGTCACGTTCGTCACCACCAAGTGGGATCGACTTCGCGACACCGACGAAGGCTTGGACCGTGTAGTGGAGCTTAGAAACGATTTCTGGAGGGAGATGACTGATAATGGGGCGAATGTAAGCCATTTACAGCCCCCTGATGTCGAGCACTGGCTCTCCAGGCAGCACAAGAGACCCTGGGACATCATCTATGGGATCGTTCTATCAGCGAAAGCCCGAGATGTGTGCCATCGGATCCTCCAAATTCAAGACGAGGTCGTGAACCGGCGACGGTTTCTTGCGGAAACCGATGCGGGGCGAGAGCTGCGCCGATCGTTAGAGAGCATGTTGGAGACGGCAAAGTATTTGAGGAGGCAGGATAAGGAGGGTGCCAAGGGAGGAGATTCATCCGCTGAAGCGTCATTGAAGGCACGACAAGACGAAATTTCTGCACTCACGCAGCAACTGAAGAAGCTGGAGCTCCCTGGGATGCAGACGCGCGCGAAGCGGTGGCTGCAGCTGAGATTGTAGGGTTGAGCTTCGCCGTGTATCTATCAATTATCGTATCATCCAAGTTCACTCCGTAAACCCCCTTGCCTTGAACCAGGGTACCCAAGTTCCAAGGGTGTTTTCACCCCGAAAATTGCCTAAATAGACAGGCAAGTTCCACCCAAGGTACCCAAGTTCCCTTGGGTCAAGGCCAAATGTGAACACCCCTTTTTATCTCTTGGCTTCCCTACTTATGATCACTTCAAGCTTCGTTCCCTAGAACAGAAACCGGTGTCGCCGCGTGTTATACCCCTCGACTTTGCCTTAGGACCGAGAACGTCCGTGTCCAGCATCATGCCTACCGATTCAAGGGGCTCCCACTGGCGAGACCCTTGTCCCGATTAGATCTTAGACTGCCATCGCTCACAGTGGCTAAAGAGGAAAAACCTGTACATGCAGTTACGTAAGAAGTGAGGACATAAGGATTCCGCGAGGCCCGCTATTCAATGTGGGTAAGACGCGTGCTTTTCTGAATTGTGCTTGCCTTTCTTTCCTGCCCCAACAATGTCGTCAAGAGATGTAGTCAGAGCATCTGCTTCTCGCCAACCAGACACGTATGCGATCTTGTGAGCTAAGCGCTAGGTTGACCTATATCCGCTAGACTAAACCAAGGAACAGAATTCTTGGCGTGTCAAAGTGCGGAAAGAGCACGGTGGGTCATTAAGCCACCATTCCTTCCTTGTGTTCGGAGTCTGACATAAGGGCCAGTTCGTCAATTGGATTACAGGACCACCTGAGAGAGCTACCGTTCTGAAACTACTGAAGTCAGCGACTCGAGAGGTTCAGGAAATCGAGCTGCCGCTGGCGTTGACCAATCCCCCGCCCCCCAAAATCATCGTCGTGGATACCCCAGGTCTTGACCACACCGACATGAACGTGCTTGACGTAGTTGGGGAGATAACTAGGTGGCTCCAGAGGTTGTCGTAAGCTACTCTTCCCTCTGCAAAGCTGGCCTGCACGTTCAATATACACCTAGGGGTAGAACGACTCGACGGATCAGAGTCGGCGCAGTCATATACTTGCAGGATATTTCAGTGGATGCCATCTCGCCAGCCATGAGACTAGATATCGACATCTTGGAAAGCCTTTGCGGAGACGCAGCGATTTCAAGGAACATGGTGACTGTTGCGACGACGAAGTGGGGGCGCCGGCCTGAGATCGAATCGAGCAATGACGCAGAATTCCGCACCGAGCTTTGGGCGAAGTTGTTGAAAGGGAATGTCGCAGTCGAACCGATCAGAGATGCAGAGGCTGCCCGCACCCTGCTCAACGAAGTGGTCACTCGGATGACTGGGACAAGGGAGCTCCCCGTGCTGAAGATTCAGAGCGAGTTCGCAAGTGGATTGCAACTGGAGAATACCGGGGTTGGGCGTTGCCTCGGTAACGTATTACCCAGAAAGGCGAAGTCACCTAATCCACTGGTACGCCTTCTGCCTTGGCGAAGACCCAATTTGGAGCAAAGGATTCCTTCTACGCCTCGACAGGAGAATGATGGAGGGGGAAAACGACGAGGGATAATAGGGAAGTTGTTTCGGGGCTGGAGGTCATAAATGTAGATCAGAGAAACGATAAGCGTGCCGCCTTGTCGACGTCAGCGCGTGGGGAGGGGAGGAGGAGACGGAACCCTGACCAGCGTGTCCGGGGCTTGTCCAATGACGCCGCCAGCTGTCCTGAGGTTATGCTAGTTGCTGAATATTGGATAGTCGGCGCTTGAGCATCGAGAGAAGAGGGACGCAATCGTGGAATCGACGAAAGGATGGAGAGGCTCCAGGGTCACTGCGGCCGTAGTGGCAGAGCCTCAAAGGGGTATTCGAGTAGGGCGCACGCTCGCGCGATCGACCGAAACCAGTCTAAGGTTGTAAAGCGCGTCGTCTAGAAGGGAGGGAATCCGTTTTTGAACTATATATCAAGTTCTTATGCCTGCAGAATGTCGTCAGAAAGGACATAATGTCAAACGGCAGAACATAGGACGGACGTTGAGGTTAAACGAGCCTCGTTCAACAAGGGGTGAGGATAGCATTGGTAACGCCTGTGCCGAGTTACTATCCGACTCCGTGAGGGTGAGTTCCCTGTTGAAGTGGAAGGGTGGAACAATGACGCGAAGGTCAAAGCCAACATTGATCCGGACCGGTCCTGGCACGGCCTTCCGGGTTTGCGGACATGGTGTCCCGGCCTGAGTGCAAATGATGCAGTAGGAGAGCGGGTCACTTTGGATGACATTCCAAGATGAAGGAAGTTGGAAGCAAGAGGCAGCACCGATAGCCTCATCAGAAATGGGTACAATCCGCAACGTCTTTGGATTGAATGTCGCACGCTTCACAGGCAGATAGTGGATACCAGTGCCAGTGGTCGAGCTCTGTTCGCGACGTGCGAGGCAATAATAGTCATTGCTCTATGGGATAGATAGCATGGGTTCCACGATCTCATTCGACACCGTTTGCATATGGAACTGGAATAGAGAATTCTACATGTAGCTGAGTTATGGGTGCCGTATCATAAGTAGACTGTCCAGCAGGCGAAACTCATACTTCCCCAGGTCGCATGCCGATAAACCTCATGAGTTTGATGATGAACGCAGGGTACCTCATCGCCTTCATCTCAGCAGTGAGACTCTCTATCTCCTCCTGTCGTGTTTGAAGCACGGGATCGGGTTTTCCTGTATCCATCTGTCTCTTCAGTTCCTTGGCAGTAGCGACAAGATCTTCTAGCGTGATGTGCAGCTCCCTGCCGGCATCGGTTTGTGGTAGGAAGAGTTTCCGGTGGACAATCTCGTCTTGTATCTGAAGAGAGTGCCCGTTTCGTTCTGTGCGTAAGCTTGCAGCGCGTTTAGATACGATATCGTGGACCATGTCCCATGGGTTCCGGTGGTCCGTTGTGATCAGCTCAGCTATAGCAGGAGGCTGTACGTGCCAAACTGGCGCTCCGGGGCGTAAGATCTCGTCCCAGAAGTCGCTCTTGAGCTCTTCCACTCTTCTCTTCCCTTCCTCCAGGTCGACGAGACGGTCCCATTTTGTAGTGACGATTGAGACCACACCCATTGCACGCGGGCCACAGATTTTGGAGATGACTCGCAGTGTTCTTTCACCACATTCGAATCCATCCTTGCTGATATCATGAATATGAAGGATCCCCCAACCCTCATTCCCTTTCTGTATCTGTCAGGAGGTGATGTCTCATCAACGCGTTTGTAGTGGTGGAAAGTGGCACTGACTTTGAGCTCATCAAGTACGCCCCTGAGACTGCGATCGCACAACTTGTGGAGGACAACCCTGGCTCTTTTACCGTCCCAATGCCTCTCCATACCATCGTCATGCACCTATCAGTACCGGAGTTGAAGTCAATGGCAAAGGTTCACAATGAACACTTTGTCCGCGGTGTCCTCAAAGGCACACTTGTTTTTCAGCTACTCCGTCATCGATGCGGCGCATGTGAACGCTATGCTCCTCTTTTCATTCCACACGAGCGCAAGAAGTCTAAGCCTTCTCCCCCCACCATCATATCGTCTGAAACGACCGAGCAATTCATACAGACTTTGAAGCCGCTTTCGTACGCTGACTTCTCCAGCTTGGTGGACGTACCCGTCGAATCCATCGATTCATATCAACAGGGTGCCCGACTAACAGCCATCGTACGAGAGGGGCTCCCATTTCCGGCGGAATGTTTACAAGCACCACATTCTGTCGTTTGCAACCCGGTTCCTTGGGCAATGCTTTGCCACAAGACCTCGAGGGCGGGAGTCGACGCTATTGCCCTTTATCATGGTATGAAGCTCCTTGCCCGTCTGAAAAAGCCAGAGGCCACAGCTGAGTTTGCGAAGCATGTCTGCGTAGACTGCCCCCGATATTCTGCCCTCTTCACGCCTGTGCAGCCCATGCGACGGGTGCGTAAGGCGGCTAAGCGCTGTGCGGAGCACATTGAGAAGGTGGTGCGTGCTGTAGTAACTGATACGCCTCCCGCGGTGAGCACTACAACATTCCCCCCTCCTCCGCTGTCGGAAGACGTTAATAGGGAAATTATCCGAGAGTTCTGCGCTGACCTGAAACCCGCCGCTTTCGAAGAGAGCGGCTGTGCCGTATGTGGACAACTGACTCTTTTGACAAATCTTATACCTTTAGCTGATGTCGATTGCTCTCTGGATCCTCTGATAGAGCTTGGACTAGCCAGAAAGGAGCGCCTGAACTTCAACCAGCCGATCGAGTATGAAACTGGTCCTATCCTGGACCGTCAGTTAACGGCGATCTGCCCTTCTTGTCTGAAGCACTTGGAAAATGGAAGGCGCCCTCGTCACGCATTGGCAAATGGATTATGGTTGGGTGAAGTACCCAAGGTCCTTGCAGATCTCTCCTTTGTGGAGCAGCTTTTGATTGCACGCGTCCGTACGAACAGATACGTTGTACGCATATCAAGCGGGCATTCGAAGATGGTCGGAAATGCCATATCGTTCGCGCAGCCCATGGCAAAGCTCTATGACAAGCTACCTCCCACTAGAGAGGATTTATCGGAAGTTCTCGCGTTCATCTTTACAGGTATTCAGCCTCCAGGGGATGAGATATTGAAGAGGACCCCCATGCTGGTTCGCCGCAACGCCGTCGCGGCTGCTCTCGAATGGTTGAAGCTCAACCATTCCGCTTACGCTGACTTGGCGATTGATTATGATACTCTTGAATCATACCCTTTGTCTGGCGTCCCCGTTGACATTGTATTCAGCAAATCGGTCAATGGCACTAACACCATTGTTTCGGCGACTAGCATCCACGAGACCGAGGAAGAACAGGGCACAGAGACCGGACCTTGTCCTTTCAAAATCAACGGCCTGATTGGAGACCGGCTCAGTGACTTGACGGCTGCTGCAAGGAGCTCTGTCGCTGCGTACCATCTGCGTACAGGGGGTCACATCCTCACTATTGGCCATGCGGAAGAACCGGAAACAATGTACGACAATCCTGCTCTCTATCCGTCCATCTTCCCTTGGCTATTCCCCTATGGTGCAGGCGGGTTCGGCACAGCACGAGTGCACGGGATTGTGTCCGAAACCAAGCATAAGCGGTGGCTGCTACTACACCATGACAAAAGATTTCAAGTTGAGACAAGGTTTGTTATCATCGCATTTAACCATGAGCAAATGAAGGAGGGATCGAAGGGGTCGAGCATCGCCGCGAAGAGAGGGAATTTCCATGATATTGTCTCAAAGCTTGCCCGGCTCAATCCATCGGTTCTTCGGAACATATCCCACCGCCTACAAGAAGGCGAGCGTGTGACACCCGCAACGCAAGAGGAGAAGGACTGTTTTGCGGTACTTGACCAAGTGGAAAATGTATCCACAGGTGTCTTCGGTTCAATGGCGGGGAAAAAGAAGATGAGATCGGAGTTGTGGTCACTCGTTGGATATATGGGCGCTCCTTCCTGGTTCATTACACTCTCTCCCGCTGATACAAAGCATCCTCTCTGCTTCTATTGGGCAGATAAGAAAGTCAAATTTGAGCCAGACCTAGGAGAATACCGAGAGCACGCTTATATTGTGACGAAGAATCCTGTCGCAGGGGCTCGTTTCTTCCATTATCTAGTAGAGTTATTGATCAAGCATCTGTTACGGTGGGGAGATTCTCAGCAACGCCGTGGTGTCTTTGGGCACACTGCTGCGTACTACGGTACAGTTGAGCAGCAGGGGCGTATGGCCCTGCACCTTCATATGCTGATTTGGGTTGCGTGTGCGCTCAGTCCGCAAGAGATTCGCGACAAACTGATGAATGCTGACTCTGATTTCACAAAGGACATCATACAGTACTTGGAGAGCTGTCAGGTAGGCGAGTTTGCAAACGGAACTATGGAGGAGTTACAGGAGAAGCTTGAACTCCCTCGGGTACTGACACCAGGATCGCGTCGCGTTCCTAAACCGGTCTTCCGCTTTCCTGATCCAGCTGGTCTGTTCCCAGTTCCCCCACCTGTAAAACATTGTGTAAATTACACTGTGTGTGATTGCCTCGACTGCGTGGAGCTTCGTAAGTGGGAGGAACACTTCACTTTCACGGTTGACCATGTAATTTATAGGTCCAACATACATGGATGCTACAGCAAGATTGGCGTGACATCATCAAATGGGGAGTACGTAGAGCATGTTAGCGGTAAAGGATGCATCAATAAAGACGGCATATGTACTGCCCGTTTCCCCCGTAAACTGATCCCAGTCAGCTGCATCGACCCGGACGGTCATATCAACCTGAAGAAACTGGAGCAATGGATAAACACGATCAATAAAACCATGGCATACTGTTTTGGGTGCAATACAGATTCATCGTCCCTACTCTCTGGCACGGCTGTGAAAGCAACTGCCGGTTACGTCGCAGATTACATTGTGAAGATGGGCCTGAAGACGTACGAGATTTTCTCAGCGATATACGATGTATTTGAGAAACAGACAGACATTTGGTCAGAGAGCGCCTCTGATAGTCAAGCAGCCCGCCGACTCATTTTAAAAATGGCTAACTCGCTTGCTGGTAAGATTGAGATCGGAGGTCCCATGGCCGCCATGTATCTCTTGGGTAACCCAGACCATTATTCCAGCCATAGTTTCGTCCCGTTGTATTGGAGATCGTTTGTGAATTATGTGTCAAAGGAGTGGGCTAACACTCTTGCCCACCTTGATGAATCGCCGGCCGAACCCCGGCAGATAAGCAACAGCTATGAATTGGACTTTGACTCGGACGTAGAAGGCGACGTACCTCAATGTGATTCAGAAGAGGGGGACGAAGAAGATGAAGACATGGTCGTGCTAATGCGGCAGGGCAATCGCATATTGAGTAAATGCAGTGTCGATGATTACCGAATGCGTCCCACAGAATTATCCAATGTGTGCTTGTACGATTGGATCCAGTGTAGCGTCCGTAAGCCTATCAAAGGGTTGAAATCCATACCAACTCATTTACTTGAATATGAAGAGCCACATCCTCTTCGCAACACACATAGAATTTTGTATGACGTCCAGAGGGTCAAGACTGTTGTCCCTAACCTTCTTGGTGGATACATTCCTAAGAAGGATGGAGACGATCGTGAGTTCTATTGCACTACGATGCTCACATTGTTCGCGCCTTGGAGAACAGGACTTGAACTGAGAGCGTCGAATGAGACGTGGGAAGCAGCGTATGAAAGACACACCTTTTCTCCACACCACACAAAGATCATCGCCAACATTAACGTCAGATACGAATGCTACGACGCTCGCGATGACTACCACCACCAGATGCGCCTCCGAGCTGCTGAGATCCTGGAAGAGGCGGAAAGCGACAACGAAGGAGAATTCCCTGATGCTGACGGGATGGATGGTATGGAACTTGCGGACGATGAGGATGTTCGTGGAACATGGTCACAGCGCCAAGTCGAACGAATGAAGGATATTGAGGCAGTCATGCAGTCTGCTGGCTGGATTGCAGGGGATGCTTCAACAGCGGAGGTCACGCAAGCCACTTTTCAACCACAGAAGAACATGTCAGCAAAGGATTGGCGCAGCATTTTGACGCAGGAACGAAAGCGAGTTCTTGACTCGAGGCTCCATCTCACAACGAGTACGAAGAATCTACAGGATGATATGGATATTGATTTAAGGCCTTTGAATGATGTGCGGATTGTGAAGGGATCTTACCTTTTCAGCGAGTTTGCTTCGCTTGTCAACGACGAAGAGTATAAGTCCGCGTTTGGCAGCGCGGTATCTGAGTTTTCGCTCAACAGAGAACAACTGCGGGCGTTCAGCATTGTAGCCAACCATGCATCGTCTGTAGGACCTGAACCGCTGCAGATGTATGTGGGGGGGATGGGCGGCACAGGCAAGACACGAGTGATTGACTCCTTGAGACGTTTCTTTGAAATTCGAGGAGAGAGTAATCGAATGGTGGTCCTGGCACCAACTGGTGCTGCAGCATCTGTCATAAGCGGTTCAACATACCACTCGTTTCTGGGGGTAGCCACAGGCGAGAGGCGATCTTACGCAAGTAAGGCGGGCAAAGCTCTTGATGAAGCTCGTGCGCGTATGAAGGGGGTCGAATATGTTTTCATCGACGAGATATCAATGATATCATGCCAAGACCTGTATCTTATCGATGAAAGGCTAAAACAAATCTCTGGATTATTTGACATACCATTCGGAGGTGTCAGTGTCATCGTTGCTGGAGATTTCGCCCAGCTTCCTCCGGCAAGAGGACCACCACTCTACAGTGGAGAGGTGTCCAAGGTACAGCTACCCCGTCAGACTCAAGGAGACCAGGAGAACACACTGGGGATGATGATATGGCATATGTTCGTCATTGTCGTGATGCTCGTCCAAAACATGCGCCAAATTGAGAAGGGCCACGCTGATGAGTCTCTGAGGACGGCATTGAAGCATATGAGATACAAAGATTGCACTGATGAAGACTTACTTTGGCTGAGATCTCGAATCCCTGCATTCAATCGCACTCTGAACTTGGGCGATGAGAAGTGGAGGGACGTCTCAGTGATCACCGCTTGGAACTGTCACAAAGACCAAATAAATTCGATGAATGCTGCGAGATTCGCCAAGGATACTGGCCAAACATTACATACCTTCTATTCACTCGACAAACAGTCTACTCCTCGCCGCCAACCAATCACCCCAAGACGAGGCCCAAGGATGCGCCAGCGGCCGAAGAAGAAGCCTATATCGAACAATCCGGGCGTTAGACTCACGTCAGCAGTGCAGAAAGTACTCTGGAAGCAAGCCCCGCATACCAGTGAACATATTGCATCATCCCTCTCCCTATGTATCGGCATGCCAGTGATGATCAGAAACAATGAGGCGACAGAACTTAGCGTTACGAAAGGGCAGGAGGCCATTGTGAAGGGATGGA
This sequence comes from Coprinellus aureogranulatus, assembly GCA_027627275.1. NCBI lineage: Eukaryota > Fungi > Basidiomycota > Agaricomycetes > Agaricales > Psathyrellaceae > Coprinellus > Coprinellus aureogranulatus. The sequence goes on along the minus strand of JANDKE010000184.1, from coordinate 13,342 downwards.
CATCTCGCGAGATACCAAAGTATCCAGGAAAATTCGCACTTGACGTACTCTTTGTTGAACTTGTAAAACCTGCAGTTCCTGTTCAATTGCCCCATCTCGACCAAAACATTGTGCCTCTCACCAAAATAAGCACTACACTCAAAGCGTTCCTGCCCAATGACTCTGTTGTCAACTTGACCAGACAGCAGGTTCCCGTGTTACTGAACTTCGCCATGACTGACTATTGCTCCCAGGGTAAGACAAGGAGCGTCAATGTAGTAGATTTAAAGCGGTCAAAAAATCACCAGGCCATTTATGTCGCCTTATCCAGGGGAGTATCTGCCGAAGATACCATAATCTTGCGAGATTTCTCAACCAAGAAGATTACTGGCGGTGTGTCCGGTTTCTTGCGGGAAGAACTCCGTTCATTAGAGGTTCTAAATGATATAACCAAACTCAACTTTGAAGGCGAGCTTCCCGATGGTGTCGTTCGGAGGTTGCGGTCCTCCACAATAAGAGCGTACCGCCTCTGGAGATCTACGGGTCAATGTCCAACCAAGCAGGAAAGCAATGTCAAACGGAAGCATGAGGAAGACCCCGGTGAACGGCCCGATAAACGGCTGAAGATGGGGCAGGAGATACGGTCCGAGGAGCTCGCTCAACGAGAGCTTGTTAACGGGCCAATGGGTCGAAGTGGATGGGTCACCAGTTGGAAATGGGACTCCAAGAACTGGAGCTGCGCGTACGATTCTTATCTGACGATCCTCAGGTTTGTGTGGTACATGTACTCGGAGGCGGTGTTGAACGGTGAACTGGCGGGCTACAGCTGGTACATGAGCTATCTCTTTGATACGTTCGATGGAATACAGCGCGGGGAGCTTACCCTGGACGACAGTCGCCTAGGCCTGAGACAGAGGGTCTGGGACCTCGATCCTTCCTTATTTCCTAGGGGTCCAGTGGGGACCGATATCTGTTCGCTTGTCCAGATTGTGAATGGCCTTGTCCTTCACGACGACTCGAATTTGACGACGAGGTTGTGCCAGGGATGCGGCGCCGCCAGAGAATCCTTCGTTTTCGAAGCTGCGGGAAGATACACAATGATGAGATCGTCACTTCCCCGGGTCTTATCAGTTCAGGAATACTTACAGCATCTGACTTCGTCCCCTGCTGACCACTGCACGCACTGCGGTGGAGACTTGATGATCCAACACGAATTCACGCAGTTGATGTCGATTCAATTGCCCAGCTGCTCCTACGATGTTGTGAGGGATCACCTGGTGATAAACCGTCAGTTGGCTATCGGTGGAATTGCTTATCGTTTGACTGGTGTAGTGTATTGGAGCGGAGAGGACGCACATTTTGCTACGCGCCTGATCGATGGTGGCGGACGTGTTTTCAAGTACGACGGAATGGAGGCGGAAGGCTGCGCCAGGTACGAGTTCTCGATAAAGAACGATGCACACACTCCTCGGCTGTCCATCATGGAGCACCGAGTGGCGTCTATCGCTGTCTACATTCGCATTTAAAGGTTTAATTACATCGCGGTACTCTCGCCGCGGTCTACGGAGTGGTAAGAGTAGTGAGCGAACGTGGTCGCAGTGTGATCTAGGGAGTCATGAAAATGTCAACTGGTGAATCCGTGAAGCACATGAAACACGCACAAAGCTTCGTTCCATCCGCGGTCTCCACCCACCCACCATACGGGTCATACACAGTCGACCCGCAGAGGCCTCTCCTACACGACAGCAACCACTTCAGACCGGGGTCTATCACATCGGCCTCTTGGAGGGGATCCTCTTCCAATGTCAGACGCATTACGGTCGAATCCCCGACATGGCGCTCTGTGTGCCCACAATATCGATAGTCCCCACACATATGCGGGTCCGGGAACCCTTGACACTCCAAAGAGGTGTCGACAAAGCTATAGCCACGGTGTTGGTACTTCTCGATACATCGCTGGACCCTTCCTGGTTCCTCGAAGCGGCTTGAATTCAACAGGCTGTATCCAGCGAAAGTCATTAGCGGATAAGCGCAGACCACAGTATTCCAGGTGAGATAATTCATCACGACGGTCGAGTGAAACATGAAGACTGCGGTTGGAGCAGAGGGAAGGGAGGTTTCGATGATATTGACAAGGGCGCTAGTGACCGTGTGGGTGTAGTAGCGAACTCGCTCAATACCTTGAAAAGAAGAGTCAGAAGCTGACCAGTAGGACGTCAGTATCACTTGCCTGTCTCGCCGCATCGCGGCGGCTTCCACCCGTCAGGGTAACACTTCGAGAGATAGTAGTGGTGCTGGGTGAGGAACGCATGCGCTGCACCCATAGTCCCGTTCGGGATATAGAGGTCAAGATCGCCGGCACGCCCCATGTTGGGATTCAAGATCTTGAGTACGGCGGAGCCCGAGGCGATAGCCTTCTGCTCTCGCATGAATGCGAGAGTCTCGTCTTTCGGTAAGTCGAAAGGCGCAAAGCAATCGGCCACTTGAGAGTTCACAAAGCGCTTGAAAGCGCGATAGCATTCCTTAGACGCTTTGCTGACCGAAACAGCAGACGATAGCGGCAAATGTCGAAGGATGCATGTCTGAACCTTGTCCGGGAAGATTGGGAACGGGATGAACGCGCCTACCGAACAATTAGGATTCAACTGAAGGCTTGTTGACGGATTCGAACTTACCCATAGTGAATACCACTCCTGTACGACTGCTCGCATCGCGTACTCGAATATAAGCGAGTTTTGTACTTCAAAGGCTCTTGCCTCAACATGGCCATGTGGAAGTATTACAACGTTCAGGGCGATATTGATGACGGTCCTGAGAGGGGAGACCTTCGCGTCAGCCCGTGTATTTATCACTGTTGATTCCTAAGGCCTCTGGCTGCACCACGTAACATTGGCCATGGTGCTTGCAGGCATCATCTTCCCTTCACCACAGGCCCTCTATCGCTCCTCAAAGCCCAATCGCAGACGATACTTACGCACTGCGCTATGTGGCTTCAAGCCCCTCTTCGGCTACTCAACTGCACCCAGCCATCCAGGAGTGCCACCATCAGGATTTGTGCTGATTCTGATAATTTGCGACGTTCTCACCATCCTCCCCTGGTCGTTCGCTTGCGAGCTGAACCCCGTTTCTGAACCGGCTCTCGACGTTCCGAATTTCCAATGGATCTCTTTGCAACCGAGTCTGGCCCCTTTGTCCTCCTAACGAATGAACCGCACCCGCGACCGCAACCAGCCGCAACCCGGTGAGGAGTCAGCCGGTAAGTGCATGTTTTCCATACGGCAAAGCTCCTTGTGTTGCGATAACGTCTTCATGCCAACAGAATTAGTGCAAGAGCCGGCCGTTCTGACCCCTGTATCGCTGGTTAGCTTCCTCACCATCGCAGCTACGCCAGCCCTATCTCCATGCCTCCCTACTCAGACCAAGACGTGAAGCGGGTCTCAAGGTCTATCATCCATGCGGAAAGCGTGAGTGAATAGCCTGTCTTTCTCTTTATTCGAGCTTACATTTCTCAGGATGGTCTCTTTAAGTGTGTACGAGCGTGTCTTATCGGAGCTGGATGCACAGAGACACACATCGTCCATCTCGCTGTGCATCCCGGTTTCGAAGAGGCACCTCGAAACATTGACCTCTACGTTGAGGTTTATCTAGGGTGCGACCCCTACGTGACACGCGGCATTCGAAGGTTAGAGGAGAGTGGAGGATCTTGCATCAGGCGGTACCCGTACGACGCGGCGAGAGCACAGCCCTTTTTCTGGACCGTGTTCTCCTTGCCCAAGCCGGTGCGTGCCTTACCCAGGAGGATATGCCGCCATTGACAACGCCTGCAGCAACAGCTCGATCCCAACGTACCCCGGAATCGCCTATATGACACATTCAAAGTTCGCGATTCCGGGGAGTTTGGTGTGCAAACTCTCTTGTTTGGGAATGTGCTAGTGGTCAAGAGCGACAGGAATGGCACAGTTGTAGATGTGCTGGAAAGGGACCTTTTTTTCATTGAAAGGCTCGTTCACAGGCGAGTGCCAACACCCCCGTCCTCTACACTTGGCTAATTCACCACAGCTTCTTTGAAGATGAGGCACGTCGCCAGGATTACCCCCTGGTTGCAAACCCCCTTGTGACGCCGGTTGCGGGCCGATACCGATGGCTAGACAGGGGAAAGGGGTGGAGTTAGATCATCTAGTCGCGTGTGCTTCCTTTCCTACCACCACCATGTCGTCCCTTGTACCCTCCCCCCTTCATCCTGTGTACAATCTCGACGTACTTTCGCGCGTTATGCGATATATTCCATTCCACCAACTCCCAATCGTCCTACAGTGGCCTGAACCTGCGGTCGAACGGTGAAACGGGAAACTCGGCGTCGCATCTGGGCCAAATTGAAGCCATACATCCCGGAGAAGGTTCGACCCGAATTCTTCGCTCGGCTCGCAAGTTCTGGAGGCACTCTATTTGGCGAGTTCGTACTCCAAGTCCTGCTTCAAGCCGGCGACTTTGAGAGTATCTATCAAGCACGCCGCGACCTCGAAATCGTCGTCCGACGCGACCACGAAGAGCCTATCATCTTTTTCTTCGAGGACTTGGGTTACGAGTCCCAGCAAGTGGACGTCCCGGAGATCCTTCAAGAAACTGTTGGGATGGCACATGAACTGACCAAGGAAGCTGATGATGTTGTGCGCTCTGGAATAATTCAATGCTGATCATGGCTAACACTTTACAAGGTCTTCCGTGTCAAGGTATACTCCAGCAAATCATATGCCATTGCCGCAGTCGTAGGGAACCCTTATACGGCGTACTGGAACGCGATCACCGCGACGGAGATCGTGGTCTTCTGTCCTCGAACCACCTTCGCCAACCAGAGCATGGTTTGCGATTGGTATATTCGGGGTGATGAGGAGGAGGTCCCATTCACGTTGATCTCCGACAACAATGACTGGAACACGGAGTGCGGCGGGGAGTGTCCGATGAAGCTCAGGAAGACGCTCGAGGACTCGGATGCGGCCATATACGAGTGGTCTCCGCACAAGGGAGACGGCGAGAACGATGGATGGGGCGAGGGGGGGTGGCATGGGAGTGGCTGGGGCCAGGAGAACGGACCTGAGGAGGAGCGGCGCATTCGGAACTCCTACTTCTGTTCATCCGAAGCTATTCAGTGGAGGGTTTCCCGAGTCTGTCGAAATAACCACTGTCACGATGGCCTTATGGCCCCTGCGCGCCGTAGAGTAATATGTACTGTATAATGCTGGCACTACCTTTCTGGCTCTCGCTCGTATATGACAAGTTCAACTCTTCGTGCTCCTGTTCATTGGTCACAGCATACTGTACAAGCGCTTTAACATCCCTACTCGACAACCTGCATACTGGCAACCCCATTGACGCCCTCCGAGGGGCTATCGACTCCTGCTCCAATACGTAAGTCATGCATCGCTTGGACAACTCCTGCAACGGCACGGTCGCCGAGCTTGACAGTCTCATCCCCGCCGGCGTGGTATCTTCATCTGAGTTGGGACGCGATCTCTTGAGTGGGACGCAGCCAGCGCTGTTTGGGAGGTAAACGGGTGGGCCACGCTTCGCAACACGCTTGGGACCCGGACACTCCACTTGCTGGATGGCAAGCTCAATCCTCTGGCGCTCGTTTTCAAGGTGAAACAGTTCAGATTCCTGTTTTCGAAGGTCAGTCCTTTCCCCACCCTTGTAGGAATTTAACAAGCCTCACTTGCCTTCCTCAGGTCGTTTTCCAACAAGGTCAAGCCTCGAAGGAGGAACGACACGCGAATGCGATCCTTCGCCGGGGTACCGACGACAGTGAAGGTAGCCTCGACAATGTCCCCAAGTTGAAAGAAACCGGGACTACATTCCTCGTACCTGCGACAAGACGACGCCGGTTCTCAGTAGGAGTAGAGGAAGAGGGCGGGGATAACATACTTTATACTGCTATCTTTGTCCACTATCTTCCGGCAATATTCAACGTAATTGTCAGCGCCGTGAATGAGCTCGAAAGGCTGTACTTTAGAGAGTACGCGGTATGGGTCGACGGAGTCCTTGAATGGAATGTTGGGCTCGTCCGGCGAGACAGACTTGTCCGTGAAGTATCTTGCTTGGATGTCTATGGCGTCGTCGCATATATATCCCATGAAGTCTATCGGCGAGACTTCCTTCCCGGTAGCGTGCTGAGCGAAGAGCTCCCAGACAGCACTGAGCTTCTTGAAATCCCCATCGACTTCCTTCTCTCCTAACGCGGTGAGCTTGACGTATTGGCGAAGGCTTCGGAGCCTGTCGAGGCGACTCTTCACGCTACTCGCCTTGGGGCTCAGGTGTGCAAAACTGAAGTTCCATGAGCATATGTAGGCCGACGATTCGATAAGGGAAACTCACGGCGGATTCACGAAGGGACCAAGACTCCTGGCGCAGAGAATACCCTGGATTCTCAAACGCACGTCTGCAACAGTGCCCCGCTCTGCGTCCCAGGCACTAAGCCTCATCGAGGCCGGGTGCTTCACGTCGTGAACAAATACGTCATCCAGCTGGAGGAAGCATGTCAGTCTGTCGTCGCAAACAGTGACGAAGCTACCTACGTTGAGGTCCCTCACGAAAGGCGACAACACCCCGAATTCGTTGTCAAGCGCCTCCTGGCGGAAGTTGCGGAGGAGCTCTCCTAAGATGAAGGATGTTAGACTGGTTCGACATCCCTTGAAAAGACACATACGAGCTTTGTCTTCGTCGTAGTACTCGTTCATCTATATTGACAGGTGAGTACGAGAGTTTTGGGTGATCTCGGTCTTATATAGCTCTACGGTCCGGACAATTGAACCACATACCCTTGAAGTCAATGAGCCGGCCGCGCAATTCCTATCTCTCTGCCTAGGCTCTGAGAGCCCTATTCAGCCGACCCCAGTCGTTTCCATCCCTGCTTTTCCTTGGCCCATGCGGCCCACCTGGCGTCCGGTGGACGGATTGTACAATCAAGATCCCCTTGTTTCCGGGGTCTGTCTGGTTCCTGAGGACATCTTGCAGATATGAAATCGAAATCCCGCCTGAGAGATAGGAGGTCTGGGACACCGAGGTTGTGGTTCGCGACCAAGCACTGATGTGTGGGTAGGTGATGGATGACGAACATATTCCTCGGTCGCTCTAAGATACAACGATCCCGACGCCCCCGCCCTCGCAGAGTATGAGTAACTGATGCACGACAACCTCTTGTTGAGTGTGAGTCGCCGACAATAGACCGGTTATTTCGTAGAGTACTACGGGCAATGATTACATGCGGCGCTATCACGTTGAGTCGAGGACATGAGGACCCAATAGATATATATCTTAAGCTGACGAAAGAGAACAAAGACTATGACGGGAATGTTGAAAGGCGACCTTGACTGTTGGGACCTTGAATCAGATACAGCAATGAACCAACAACAGAGAATGAACTTACGGACACTGGAAGCAGACCCTACCACCCGTTACAAAGGAGCAGGCTTGCCAATGAAGTTCCCGCACTTGTCGTTCTGGCACCGCGCGCACAGGCGCCAATGGATGACAGCCTTCGCGAGAAGATAATCAGTGCCGACGAAACGACTCACGGGATCGGCGGGAGCCCTATGGTTCCAAGTGAAAGAGGCGATGCCTTCATCCCCCACCGACTTGCGAGGGAGAGCGGGGCAATGCTTGCCGCACTTGCCAGTCCACTCGGAGTTGTCGTTCTTGGCGATGTAACTGGCGGTGACCCGACGATGAGCGGCAGCACCCTTGATATCGGTGCGAAGTGCGTGTCGGTTGATAAGGAGGGTGGGGTATCCAACGTAGACTCGAACGAAAGTGATGACGTTCATCCAGCTGGTCATGGGCCCAGCGAAGATAATGTGCATGATGTTTCCAATACTTTCACTAATGGTGATGTGACAGGTCTAAAGGTGAGGTTAGCATCGACGGAGAGATAGATAGGGAGGGAGGATGAACTCACACGCTGGCCGAGGGCTGCTCGCCTGAAGGCTCCGACAATGCGTACGACGGAAGACTTGTAAGCGTCCCAAGGGACGATGTCGTGAAAGTTGTCGTACCCGTGGTCAACAAACCACTGGATGACCGCCTGAAGGGATCCACGAGGGACGACAATGTTGAAGTCATCAGGGCGGAACCAGCGAACCTTGCCCGACCTAAACGCGTCGATCTGAAGAGTTGAATTCGACGCGAGGAGGATACGAAGGGCAGATCCGGTGATACCCAAGCCAGTGTCCTTCATCAGGTCGAGGAAGCTGGAGAAGTCGTCCTTCAAAACGAACGGCTGGACAGAGGCCTTGAAAAGGGTGCGGAAAGCGCGCTGAGCGATCTCGCGCCTCTTTTTGTCGACACGAGAGACGGCGACGATGGTGTATACGTCGGTGTGAATGAGGATATACTGACAAAGCTCCGGAGAGTCGAAGACTTCGAAGGCGCTGGGGAAGGGCATGGCGGTGAACTTCATCTGCGACATCATCTTCGCGAGGCGATATTCTTGAAGGATCAGCGGTGGCTCGTGCCATCCTGGACGCTTGACGACCTTCTTGCGGCGAGGCATGGACCGTTTGGGACTTCGAGGTGGTGGGGAACGAGGCGTCACAGGAGGCGTGCTCGGTGTAATGGAGGCGGCAGGGAGCAGACCCGCAGCACTACCAGCGGAGGCAGAGGCCATGGTATCAACAGAAGGCGGAAGGCTGGGGCAAGAATAAGGAAGGAATGGCTTTGAGGAAAAGGGGGGTACAATCGGCTACTTGGCTTTATTGTCACTTAAATACTGTATCTCTGGCGACACTCTACGCCTAAGCGTTCACCTAGGGGCTGTTTCCCTAGATGTCCACTTGGTTATCGGCTGCCCCAGATTGCACCGACGATCTCAGACGAGTGGACAGGATCCTAAATTGGGATAAGGAACGATCGTAGATACGCGTACATGTGAAAGACTCACTCAATCAACATAGTTTCAATGAAATACCGGTCATCTTCATAGACCGGTTTAACAATGCCCTCACGGTCGCTCCTAACGACCAACACGCTGCCCTCGACCGCAAGTCCGGAACCTCCATGGATTGTCTTGATGAGGGCGTTCTCCGCATCGCCAGGCTAATCAATATTGAATTTTTAACAAAGCTACCGTGGGGGGTACAGGACCGACTCACATTGCGTGACAAGAAGATGGAATATTGGTACTCGGAAGGGATAACGCTGTTCACAGGGTACTGGGAGACGTGGATCATGTGGTTGTCGATGCAGAACGATACCGCTTTTCGGTCGGTATTGGCATTGACGTAGAACCTGAACGAAACGTCGAAGTATCGTCCTGCTTTCACGGAATGATTTTGCACTGGAACTGGTACAACGTAGGCGGCATCGCATGAACTGCCGAAAAACATGCAGTCCACTAAGGGTACCTTCGTCTGCTGGACAAAAACGTCGGGCGGTGAACCTACGAAAGGGACAGTGCTCACCTTCGCATGATACTTAGCATCCGCAATGAGCCCAACAACATGCTTATCCTCGACCGACGAGATCATCCTGGAAAACGGTGGCGATTCCGGTCTGTAAGAGATATGCGAGGAGAAAGGCGCGTCGACTGTCGGTGTATAAGGTTTCATCATCAAGATATCGTGTGGAAATCACTCCCTCTGGTTCAAGCGCCTAAGCGTCAGGGGTCGCCTGTCCCGGGTACAGTCGGATGGTGCATGGCGCGGCTGTAATGAAGCTGTAGGGCAGGGGTTGAGACGTCGATGTATAATCCAGGCGAGAGGCCCGGACGCGAGAAAAGTCTAAGCCGTAAAGTGGTTCTGGCTTCAAGAACAGAATACAAAGTGAAGGTGTTGAAAGCGAAGGGAGGAAGACCACTGGCTGGTAGTAGCGGTCCCCCAAAGCGGAGATCGAAAAGGCGGTCCAATTCGGGAAGCAGCTGCAGATTCCAATCTGGCAACCACCCCGGCGCATACCCCTGCTTCGACCTTAAAACGAGATGGCTTCAAAGATCGCTCGACAGTCACCAACGCGGTCCCGCCCATCTCGATGCCCCGCCGCTCATCGCGCCTCCTCTACGCTCAAGGAATATACCCTGAAGCCAACACGGTCTACTTCAACTCTGACCTGATCTTTCTGATACTTTTCTACCTTGACTGGCCAACCCTCTTTCGACTCAGCCAGGCCTGCCGTGACTCTAGACAGCTCGTTCGTGACGAAGCTCGAAACCGACTCCGCTTTTTCCTTGGATTTTTCGTGACCCGGGATACATATGACGCTTTTATGTCGATGCTCCGACAGACGGGTGGTGGAATCCTTGGGGGAATCCCCAACCTCTTCCTCACCGCTGGGACGCCCTTCAAACCTACGAGAGCTGAAAGTATTGCTGCAGCCGTACTCGCGCTTCGTCGTGGGCCAACGGGACACGCCATTCAACTGCAGGTTCTGATACCAAGCAACGGATGGGATGAAGCGTGCCTCTGGTTGACCCAGCAAGGATACCGCGAGAGGACTGGTCTACCGCTCAACACGGCCTTGGGCAGGACCGTCTCAAAGACGGTGTCGTGGAGTCGACCAGACAACCGACAAGGGGAATATCTCATTGCAATTCCAGTAAGCATGATTAACATTAATACGTCCATCTCGAGCCGATGTGTTGACTTCCCTGCAGTGCTTCATAACGCTGAGCTGCGTCAAGATTGACTTAGTCAACACCGCTCTCTCAGCACCAAATTCATGCCTTACCAGCCTCATCACAGGGTCCACCATCCTGTCTTTCTTCCCCAAAGCCACGAACGACCGCATATGTCTGCATGGCAATGCAACCACCGTTCACGTAACCCACCCTCCAATCCATATGTTCGCTTGTATTCACCCCCACGATATCGGTCGCCCATGCGGCCGCAAGTGCCCTGCGTCCCCTTCTCATGTTTATCGCACCGAACGTGTCAAGTTCTTCAAATTCCACAACGACGGGGATGAACAACTTATCCAGGTCGCCTCCCGGTCTCGCAAACGTCATACATACCGTCCCCGCTGCTACAATACTCAGTGCCCCCGTTTCTGCGCCGAGTATTACGAACAATGACTCTTTACTTCTTACAATTTCTACTATACGAGACACTTCCGCATGATATCAATGTAACTGTGTTCCCCTCTCCGTCACCACACTCCCACCTGCGGGGTCCGAGTCATCGACAACAATTTGGTCGTGATTACGCATATGGGTCCATGCATGGCGTGCACAATGCCAAAACCCACTAGCCTGCAGAATGCCAAAATGCCGAGGTAAAACATTGCTGCGCGAAGCGTCGGCCCACTTCCACTAGGTGCATATCACCGAAAGACGAGAATTCCAGGCATTTCAGGCCACTACCAATGAATAGCGCCATACAGGGAGCCAGTTTATTCGCGAAGTCGGGGTTCAGGTACCATGAGGTGCGTGTACCTGGCGGCGTCATTTGGCATGCTTTGAGCAGGGGCGATAGAACTCCAGGCTGCCAGTCGGTCGCCAATTGGATTGCCTGGAGAGCTTCGACGGAGAGCCAGGTCATATTTGGCTGAGGATGGGGTCGGAAGGAGCGTATCCTCCGAGCATAGTAGTTCAAATACCTCTGCAGATCCGAGGCAGTGATAGTTCTTTGCAGGCACTTGCGACGGCTGGTCAGAGGTAAACAACGAACGAGGATCTAGGACTCAGCTCACCATCATCCTTGACCCTCTATCCGTTTTAATCTCGACCTCCTTGAGCGAATCTCGTGGAAGGCATGCTACCAATGGTGCAAACGAGGTCAAATGTCGCCAAAGACTGTCCAGGGCCGGCTCAAGGAATGCCTTGCGCGTCAGGGCTATGGACAAGGCCGAACCCTCGTCGAGCTCATCGCAAATATTGACTACAACCTCTTGAATCCGGAGGCACTGATGCATGAGGCGAAAATTTGAGTAGGGGACGTGGTGGTGGTGGTGGTGGTGGTGGTGGTAGAGAACAAGGGGAGCTCCTGAAAATGAACGCGTCACAACGTTGATCGTCGCTTCAGTTTGCTGGGGTTTGCGCCGATGGGTGACCAGTGATTATGTGCCAACCTCACAAGAACGCTACTACGTATGCTCTATCAGACATAAACAGTACAGGTTATGGTTGTCGCAGTGAGCCTCCAGGAAGGAGAAGAGATAGAGTTTTATGATTGAAGTGGGTATTGAAAGCAGGGTCAGTAGTACGACATGTACAGGCCCGGTGGATGTGAGAAGGTCGTCGGAGGTGGTGGGCCAGCTGAAGGATATAGCCGTGGGGTCGACGAGGGGTAGGTCGATTGAATGCTACCGCGTAAGAACAGGCGCTGGCACTGTCTACATTGCCCAAATCTCTTCCTGCACTGCTTCCCACCGAGCCGCGTGAATGGACTCGGACTGTTCGCCAACAGAGTAACAGTGTTCCACTGTGTCAAGGCGAGGGAAGTTGGCGCGAATCCACCGAGAGACCCGACTAGGAGAAAGTACGGGGGAGAGGTCCACGTCCAGACACTGGAGATTATTGAATGGAGCCCCTTCCGCTATTTCGTGGCCCCTGATTTGCGTTGCATCAAATCGAAGTCGAAGGTAATGGAGGCCAGGCATCCCACGCGCCAGTTGTGCGACATGTTGGAAAGTCAGGGAAGGAGGGATGGTAGTTTCGGTTGAACAGCCATATGCCGAGATCGTCAGCGACTCCAGCCCGGGCATGGACGCAACAATTTCGCAAATCTCTGACGGTCCGAAGCGTAAGCGGTGGAGCGAGAAGATGTAGAGAGACGTGAGCCTTTGGAAAGAAAACAGAGGTGATATGTCGACTTCCCCGTCCACGTCCACGTCCAACCCTTCCCGACTCCCCAAACTACTGTCTAAGGAGAGGCAAACGTCCTTGAGCGTTGAAGGGTTACAATGGTTTTTAATGGCGGTAAAGATAGCTTCAACCTCTTCCAAAGGCGTTGGGTTTGCGCCATCAACATTTGCTGTCAAATACTGGACCTGACTCTTGGGGGAAAGGTGTTGAAGGATGGCAACGACTGTCGATATGGTCGCAACATTCCCCAAGAAAAGTTTCCTGAGAGATTGGAATGCATGGGAATGGGGATATTTGGGGCGTTGGGGCTTGTTGTATCGGAGGGAAAGCACACCCTGATTTACCAGCTCGAGTTCCGCCAGCCGAGGGAGGAGGGCAATCTTTCCTAGGGCACCTTGCGACAGTGTTATTGCTGAGAGTGATTCGAGGTTGAGCCAGGAATGCGAGGTAATGAATGCTTCAGAGAAGGAGAGGAAGTGCTCTGCTCCCGCTGGCGTAAAATCGAGCATTCCAATTTTTGAGATTGGTCATCTGCTCGCCGATTGCGAACAAGCCTGTTCGGGCATTAAGGGAGAAAGG
>JANDKE010001839.1:0-12280 GCA_027627275.1 Coprinellus aureogranulatus | reverse complement strand
TATACAATTAGCTTGCTCATAGGAATGACTTTAGCGCCGTACCTGTCGATGAAGAGCATCACGTTGTCCTTCAACGAGAGTGCACGTTGATCCTTGAGCTTCGGAGCTGCCCCGTTCGTCTGGCCGTTGGCAGCTGGCTCTCCATTCGGTCGCAGGACGAACGAGTCGTGCATGATCCCGTCGTAGTCGAGGGGTGTCGGAGGGGAGCGCGACTTCCACATGTCCGACATGCTCAACAGGTTCTTGATGTCAGAGTTGAAGACCTTTTGGAACACGAGCTGTGCAGCGTTACTGCTGCTTTTCGAACGGAGAGCATCTCGGACTGCTTTGAACGCCGTAGCCTCCTTGCGAAGTGCAGCGATTTCTTGCGCGTTCTCGCCCTCCTTCTCGGCGTCGTCGAGCTCACCCGTCGCATCCTCGTCCTCGCCAAACAACTGCCTGTGTGGCGGTGAGTCACGGGCGCTTAACGACTCGCATGCACTCACCCCATGAGGTAGCTCTTGCTCCAGACGATACAGTGGATAGGCTGGCTCGGAGTGGACCGAATCGTGCACACAGGGAACGTTTTCGGAGTCGGCTTCGGGATACAGTCGAAGCACTCCGTCCTGTCCTTCACAAGAGGCTGCACCTGGCCGAGGTAGCCTGCCGTTCCGGACTCGACAAGAGGCACATTTCCTGCCATGCACATTCTGTTGACGTGCCTCCGCGCATCTAACAATACAAATAAGAATGTTGGTGAGAGGACGACACGAAAGGCCAGCGTCAATGCCATCCCTGCTGGAAAGATTCCCCATGTCTCCTCTTGGACAACGCTGAGGACAGGTGAAGCCAGACAATCAACCAGTTCTCCGTTTCGTGGCGAGCGCGCGGAAAGATGGCCGGTCATGTGCCTTCAACATGCCTCCAACGAGGACACCGTAGAAGCATAGGTGGCCTTTCTACCCTGCTTCCACCACTAGGTTTCTGCAAGGACCATGATGACCCTGGCCTTGTATGGAAAAGAGCGCACCTAGATTGTCGAGTGCATTCAGAACGAGGTCAAACTGCTGGAACCATGGAATATCGTATTGAGGCTCCTTGATATTGTCGTGTATCGGCGTGATAGTGACGTTCGGGTTGAATGCAGACGCCGTTTGGGCAGCGACCTATCGAACACGGGTCAATACACCATTGGCACCCCAATTTGCAACCGTACCATGGCCTTGCTCTGCTTGACATCCTTCTTCTTGAACAAAAACTGTCTGTTGAGGTTGGAAAGGTCAATTGTGTCAAGGTCAAGTAGGGTAATCCTCCCAAAACCCGTCAAAACGATGTTCTTGACTGCAAATGGTCAGAGAGACGGCAAGGCGAATATTTGTCCACTCACGGAGTTCACAGCCGATACCGCCAGCGCCAACGAGCAGAACGTGAGTCTGCCCAAGCTTTTCGTATAGCTCAGGCCCCAGAATCGTCCTGGCATGCGTTCCTCTGCCCGACATGGTGGTAAATGGTAGAGATTCACGAAACCCTAACCTTTCCGCGAATTGTGACAAACCCCGCCGTCACGCGTGACGCAACGGAACGCGTGCCGTTTGGGCGCTTAAACTCGAACTCTCATCATGCTTGTCGAACCATGCCTTATAGGGGACTATGGAAGCAGTCAGACACAAGTATACGATGCCTATGATGGGTATTTTATACAGATGATCTCTGCTCTAGAAGTTTTACGCACCCACTAGGCAAAGAACTTGCAAAGGATGACACGCGGCGGCAAATGTGGTACACGACTGGCAGATGTGAGCGGGGCGTGCGGGAAGCCGGAGACGAGAAAAAGGCGACACACCCTCGGATTAAACCATCTCTAGTAGGGCCGACGAAACTTTGTTGATAAGCAATGGCGACATTAGAAACACGAATCCCGGTGCAATCTCACGATGCTTGGTCATCTTGTCTCATTTCGTGGGTTTTGCGGGGAACCCTGACGGCGGGCTACCGTTTTAGGTAGTGAAGAAACACGTACCACGTTCCAAGGATATAAAGGCAGCATGGGTTGGACTCATTTTGTAGCATTGAAACGCTATGAAACTTTCCAGCGCGCTCCGGACTCTGGGTGTACTCGCTTGCGCCAGCAGCGCTGCTCTGGCAGCTGCCACAGGCAGGAAGCTGAAGCTGTCTGCGGCAGGCAAGCGAGCCCTGGACGAGCTAGTCGTGAGTTCATTCTGTTTTGAGTTCGGAGACGTGAGCTAACAATGCCTTTCGAACTTAAAGGCTCAGACCGAGGCGGAGAACAACCTGCCCGGATTCGCTATTGCAGTCTCCAGCATTGATGAGGAGCTCTATGCTTCCGGAGGAGGCTACCACATCTATGGAGACCCATCAAGCGGGAAGGTGACCCCGGAAAGTGTCTTCTGGATATGCAGTATGACGAAGCTCATCACGTCGGTACGCATCCTCTCCGAACTTGAATCATCTTGTTTTTAAGAAGCTGATGTGCTCACGCACTGTCTGTAGCTCTCAGCCCTTCAGTTGATTGAGCAAGGCAAGCTCAGCTATAATGACCCAGTTGCCAAATACATACCGCAATTCCAGAACGTTGTCGTTCTCGACGGTCCAGTCAATGGCACAGAGCAGCGGCCATACCACGTCACCGACAAGGTGGTGACTGTCGGTGAACTGTTCAATCACTCCAGCGGCCTCACATACTGGACCACGGATCCTATTCCATCCTATGGGCTTAGCTCGGGATACACGTTCCATCAAGGTCCTACCCGTGAAGCTACAACCCAAGAATTCTTCCGTCAAATTAAGGTGACCGAAATCGCGCAGCTCTCTTGCATATGGCTAATCTTTCGACGTATCTAGGACGGCTATCCGGGAATTCCCCTCGTCTTTGAGCCGGGAGCAGCATGTGAGTGCATCTCATTGATACAGGAGGTGATACGCTGACTACGTTGCGAAAGTTAACTACGGGTATAGCTCAGATGTTCTGGGTATTGTTGTGGAGAAGATTACTGGCGTCTCCCTCGCAGAATACACGTAGGCCCCCCTCTCGCCACTTCCAATACAGGCCTCTGATCTGTCTTTTCCTCTTCAGCAAGAAAAATATCTTCAATCCACTCGGCGTGGAATCAACTTTCAGACTCAACGAAAAGTTGAACAGCAAGCGTATTGAGTTGAGCTTCCGGGAAAGCGATGGAACGATTTCTCTTTGGAACAACAGGGCGGGTTTGACCCCGCAGTACCCAGAGGAAGGTAAGCACACATCTAGGTCACTCCCGGTCAATCGGCGCTCACCTAGCCAACTACCCGCCCAGTTTACCTCGCTCTCGGAGGCGTTGGCGTTTATAGCACCCTCCCGGATTACGCTACCATTTTGCGCCATCTCTTGAAACTTGAAGGTAAGCACACTCGCATATATCTATTCCTGGGTCTCATGAATCCTCGCAGCCGGACAGAAGGTTGCGAAGCTATCCTAAAGCAGAGCACAGTAAAAACTCTCTTCACACCGACACTTGGGGAGGCGGGTGTCACGACGCTCATTGAGAACACCCTGAAGTATGTCGACGCCTGGACCGATCCATCCAGCTTTGAGGGCGCGAACTGGAGTACGGGATTCGCGTTGACTGCCAAGGATTGGCCTGGGCGGAGGAAGGCTGGTAGTGGGTTCTGTGAGTCTCAATCTCCTCTCGCCGTGATTTGTTGCAATATGGCTAACGCGACACGTACAGGGTCTGGGTGGGCGGGAACGTTCTACTTCCTCGACCCAACTACAGGCATTGCGTTAGTCGGAGGGTCGCAGATTGTTCCGTTCCCTGATGAAGGCGCGAACAAGTTCTTCATCAAGGCAGAGGAGATTGTCTACGCAAACCTGGAGTGATCTAAGAGTTAGACATATATAGAACACCAGTTTTTCGTACGATACCACACATCTTGATCTATCTTTGTTTCCCATTGTCGCGTTCGTTAATCTCGGTGATGACTACCCATGGAAGTGGGTAAGTGGCCGTGGGGATGTGGACTTCAACGAGAGGAGAAGTTGCTTACCCTTCGTACTATGTGTGTACGGATGTGAGAGTCCACCGGTTCCACTTTGGCGCACCGCTTGATCATCATATGCTAGGAACTTTGCCGTGGGAGTACCGCGTCTGAATCTTGACCAGAACCATCATTGTCTCTGGGCTCTCTAATCCTCCCACCGCCGCTACCTGTACTGCGCTTTGAAAGGAGATCGACCGTTGTATTCGGCGATGAGAGTGTCGCTCCCCAATGTCTCATCCATCTAATCTCTTCTCTTCTGGATGCCTATTGCGCAGGCGAACTTGTTCAGGTTGTTTCCCATGCTCCTTGCTCGCTACCGCCGTCCTCGCTCCTCGCTCTTGCCTCATTCGCCTTTCGATTAGTCGCACATCGAGTCACAAAATCCTTGGCCATGCTTGACGCCGGATGCTTCTGCCAGCGGCAAGCATGTAGGACAGACGTGCTAGTGGTCCGCGGTGCTTCTGGTCTGGCTAGATGAATTCGGATCACTTTCAGACTTTGCGGGTGTGATCTGGATGGATATGGGGCGGCCAGGGGAAGTTCAACGCCTAGTGCTGGATGCTCAGGGGGCAGATGATCCTTCAGTTCCGGCTCTGGTCATCCGTTTTTCTGCGTCCGAGAGGGAATGTGCACCAGCGCCTTTCGTAGCACACTCGAAGCCACTTTGTCTCTTTCTCCAGCACAGCCCACCACCAAAAATACTACCATCGCTCTCATCCCACCGATTGTTCCGCGGTCGCACAACGCTTCCTCGGTAGAGGTATACACCTTCCATGTACCCTTCGTGCAGCTCTTCTCCATTACCCCCCTGTGGCTAACTAGAGGCGCGATGCGAGGGTTGGTGCTTCCAAGCTAGACGCATCGTGTGGCCAACCTTTCGTCAACCTTAATGCGGCAGGTATATTGCACTTACATGCACTAAGTTCAGATCGGCCTAGCGAAGCGTGACCATGCCCGAGGAGATTTAAGAAGGTCAGGCCACCCACTTAAATGAAGATATAAACCGTTCCTGACGTCTGTTTCATCGATCAGTCAGCGTCATGGCATCCAAAGCCCCAGGGAAAGCTGCGAAGATTACAGAAGCAGGCATAAAGGCTCTCGGCCAGCTTGTGGTGCGTTCAATCCACTCCTATATCATGGCGCATTTTTACCCGCGTCTGTTAAATCAAACGTGCAGGCGCAGGCAGAGATTCATCTTCCAGGATTCGCGGTTGCGGTCACGAATATTGAGGAAGAGCTCTATACAGCTGCTGGCGGCCACAGGGTGTACGGAGACCCGTCGGGTGGGCGAGTGACTCCAGACCACAGGTTCTGGATCTGCAGCCTAACTAAACTCATAACCTCGGTACGTTGATTCCCTGACCTCGGCGACGTACGCTGCATCTTCTCTAACACTTGCTCCTTACACTTTCTGTTGCAGATTGCCGCTCTGCAGCTTATCGAGCAGGGTAGATTGAGTGTTAATGACCCTGTGTTCCAGTATATCCCTCAGTTCAAGCAGGTGGTCGTTCTCGAGGGCGAGCATTCGTCGAAGGGACCATGCCCACACCGACCTGCCAAAGAGGCCATCACTGTTGCGCATCTGCTCAACCACACTAGCGGTTTGGCCTATTTCATGACGGACCCAGAGGCTCCTTACTCAGTGTTCGATCGCATGAACATGGAGCATGGTCCGTCACGCGCGGCGACCACGGAAAGATTCCTCGAGCTCCTCCAGGTGCGTCCGATACATCTACGGATCGGACGCTTGGCGCCACTTAAATGGGTTCTTCCTGAAACAGGAGGGTTATCCCGGAATGCCTGTCGTCTCCGAACCTGGGACAGCCTGTGAGTCTCACATGGACACTTGGAAGCTATCATGCCGTGCCACTACTCAGACTATAGCTACAGGCGTCTATGGATCTGGTATCGACATCCTCGGCATTATCGTTGAAAAAGTCACAGGCGAGTGCCTCAACGAATATTGGTGTGTTACCCTCCAATTCCAGACCGGCTCGCATTCTGCTTTCAACTGAAACGACCTGGATCATAGCAAGAAGTATATTTTTGAGCCTGCCGGGATGGAATCTACTACCTTCATGTTGGCAGAGGAGTCGAACAAGACTACGATTGAGCTGAGCCGTCGGAACGTGGATGGGACTCTCGTCCCGTGGGCCAATCACACAAGGCTCATTGCTCGATTCCCAGAGAAGGGTGAGTGCTTCAGCTGCATCATTGAGGGTCATCGGAATCGCTCTGAATCTTCAATGCTCATGACGCGCCACCAGTCAATTTTGCTCTTGGAGGCGGAGGAGCCTACAGCACTCTTCGTGACTATGCCAGTCTGCTGCGCCACATTTTGGCTCTTGAGGGTATGTTAGATCGGTTTCCTTGATCGACTCGACTAATCTGTCCCAGCGGGGAAAGAAGTAGGAAGGCCAATCCTCAAGTTTAGCACAGCGAAGAGCCTGTTTCAAAACACTCTCAGTGAAATGGACTTTGCTCCCATGGATTCTACCATCAACTTTCTCGATTTCAGTATGGCCCCCAAGGGATGGAACTGGAGCAACGCTTTTGCCCTCACAACCGAAGACTGGCCGGGGAGGCGCAAGGCCGGGACAGGTTTCTGTACGTGACCCCTTGATACCTCTCACTGTGAAAATTCTGAGATACTTTCGGGTGTAGGGTTTGGGTGGGCTGGTCTAGCATTCCTCATCGACCCAGCCACTGGCGTTGCTATTGTTGTGGGAAGTCAGGTAGCCCCGAGTATGGACAGCCATGCCATCACTCTTTTCAACAGGGTGGAAGAGACCGTATATGCCAATCTCGCGTAGAATTGCGTGAATTGTTTACCCTTTTCCGCCTTGATGAGTTGGAACTATAGCCATTCCGATGAACTCTGTGACGACACCTGCTGTACTTCGACTACTAATCAGTGCCTTCGCAATCATGGCCCCCAACCACTGCAGCCACCCCTTGATTAAGGTATCGCAGCTCCCAGTGAAATTTTCGTTACGACCGCTTGCGATACTCGCAGACCATAATGCATACATCCGTACTCTGTAGAGAGTGACCGTCTGTTAGCGCGGAAGAGGGACTTCAATGGGTGCACATCAAGCCAGCTCGGAAGTTGCCAACAAAGAGGTTGGCGCGTAGTCCTATTCAACCACCGCGTTCTAGTTGGAACCATCATCATCATCTCGTCGAACGTCCAAGCCACGGCACCCTTCACGTGCGAATGGGTTATTTGGGAGAGAGCTAAGAAGCGTGGTGAAAGTGGCGTCGCCGGTCGTATGCTCTCTCGAGTTCACTTTCGCCCAGCTGGTTCCACGTCGCGCGGCCTATCGTCCTCGCAGTTCACAATAGTGGCCACGTCGATCCACCGCTATCGTCGCATATAGGGCCATGCGACCCATATACGCATGAAGTTGGGTCCGTAAGGTGCGCCCCGAATCCTAGCTCGCACTCTACTTACGTGGAATCCTCGTACTAAGACCTATCGGCCCCCGGCAGCCAGACAGCTCGTGCAACGTTGTCACACGAGGCAAAGACAATGTTCCAGTTCCGTCTCGGAGCCTTGGCGGGACCGTTCAATTATGACTTGCCCAGATTGATGGAGCGACCAACTTTCGTCGTGATATAAGAAGGTGAATCCCTTCGCGAAAGAACGATAATATCCATAGCTTACCTCACCTCTATTAACAGCGGCCAACAATCATGGCATCCGAAACCCAAGGAAAGTCTGTGAAGATCACAGATGAAGGGATAAAGGCCCTCGAGCAGCTTGTGGTCAGTGTCTCTCTTGAACCCCTATTTCCTCGCCCATCCTGAACCATTGGATCATCCATAGGCTCAGACACAAGCCGAGAACAATCTCCCGGGATTCGCGATTGCGATCACCAATAACGATGAACAGCTCTTTGCAGCTGCAGGAGGGCACAAAGTGTATAGAGATCCCTCAAGCGGACAGGTGACACCAGACCACCTGTTCTGGATCTGCAGCCTCACCAAGTTGATAACCTCGGTACGCCGTCCTACTAGCTGCGCTGCGTCCCATCTCTTTCGTCTAAATCCTCGCTAGATCGCCGCATTACAGCTCATCGAGCAGGGCAAACTGAGCGTTGATGACCCAGTGTCCAAGTATATCCCCCAATTCAAGAACGTCGTAGTCCTCGAGGGGGACTACTTCTCCAAAGAGCGACGCCCATACAGGCCTGCGAAAGAGGTTATCACTGTCGCGCATCTGTTCAACCACTCGAGCGGTTTGGGGTACTACACTCGGATGCCTGACAATCTGTACTCTGCACCTGATTGTGCTAGCATCGAACATGGACCGACGCGTGAGGCGACAACGGAAAAGTTCCTTGAGCTTCTTCAGGTGGGTTGGGCATCCACGCATGGTCGAGTAACTGGCTGAATTATTTCCGTGCGTTCAGGAGGGCTATCCTGGGATCCCGGTCTCTTTTGAACCTGGGACAGGTTGTGAGTATTCAATTGAGAGGATTGTTGACCTTGTCTCAAATAAAGCGCTTCACAGGGACCTATGGATTCAATCACGACATTCTCGGCATAATCGTCGAAAGGATTACAGGACAAGGTCTCAACGAATATTGGTGCGCTCTCCTCCATCTCCTTATACGTTGAATAGGTGAGATTGTGAACTAACTTGAACGCTGACGCAGCAAGGAACATATCTTCGATCCCGTTGGAATGAAGTCGACTACCTGGATGTTGACGGAGGAGTCGTACCAGAAATTGGTGGGATTGACTATTAGGAATGCGGATGGGAGCATCTCTCCCTGGAACAATCACGCGAAACTGTATGCTCGTTACCCTCAGAAAGGTGAACATCCCCTCGCTGCTCGCCGAGAGACCCTGGATTTACCTCGTGCCACTTCAAATAGTGAATCTTTCTTGGGGAGGCGTAGGGGCCTACAGCACTCTCCCAGACTACGCTGCCCTTTTGCGCCACATCCTGGCCATTCATGGTGCGTTCATCCATGGCTCCCTCGACAAATTCGAATAAACGGACATTCTTCCAGCTGGGAAAGAGGTCGAAAAGCCCGTCCTGAAGGCGAGCACCGTTCAAACCCTCTTCCTGCCTAGTCTAGGTGAGGCAGGCTCTGCCGCCATGGACGCCGTGCTGGGCTTCCTCGACCCTACTATCACAATCAAGGGTTCAAACTGGAGCAATGCTTTCGCGCTCACGACGCAAGACTTGCCTGGAAGGCGCAAGGCTGGCACCGGCTTCTGTAAGTTTGGTTTCGGTACCTCTCATTGCGTAGATTTTGATGTTATCTTGGTGCCAGGGTCCGGCTGGGCTGGTTTGTTGTATACCGTCGACCCGACTACTGGGATCGCGATTGTCACTGGCAGTCAAGTTGTTCCGACCATGGATCGGCAGGCTGTTGCTCTGTTCAACAGGGTAGAGGAGGTTGTCTATGCCAACCTTGCGTGAAGGCATTCCTACAATTATCCGGTGGGGATGTTCGTACTAGAGGCCGGGTACTTGAACACGACATTACTATCGATATCTTCTAAAGACCCCCCAACTCCGACTTGAATGAAGCCTTTATCTTATCCTGTAGAGGCCTCCCATTGGGTGCCCTCATTTTTGCATGGACAAGGCTCGTGTCGCAGAAGGTGCACTTGAGCGTCGCCGTTTCACCAGGATTTTTTATCTGAATGGGCGTAAACCGCGACCTAAAACACGTTGCCCCGCACGGGTCGCCTTGATAGATAGTCGTAGATATGCCAACGTTCGCTCTCGCCGCCAGATCGAGCACCTTCGCGGCGGTTTCCCATCCTAACGCAGAGCCCAAATCTTCAATTGTCACTTTCGAGGACGGGGAACCCCAATCGGTGATGAGAGCGGTGTATCCTTCGATCAGCCAAGTTGGAATGTTGTAGCGCCTCGCCAGGACGATCTTCTCCACTACACCGATTTCTTTCGTCGATAACTTCTCGATTGCAAACAAGCGTACCTGGAACACCATCGAGGGCACTTCAGTTGGGAGATTGCCTCTGCTCGCACTTCGAGACACACCTGCTGCATATCCCAGAGCGTCGACAACTTAAGCACCGAAACGAACCCCTCTTTTGACATCTCGCGGACAGAGAGGAATTCCCTGCGAGACAGATTAGACACAGTGAAAAGTGCGAAATCCCTGCCACTTGGATATCGATAACATACGGCGGCGGGTACAAAACCTCCAATAAGCTCTCAAATTCCGACTTCGTACACGACGGTAAGGCAACAGGGTTGTCGTCCGCTTTCCCCTCTGTACTTCCAGCGGACTGTGGTAGGTTACACATCCTGAAAGACGCCCGAGTTCGATACGAAGCCGTGTCGAGGGACTCTGTACACCTTGTCCTCCACCTTCTCAATGTGGGTCGGGAAGTCGCGATCAGCCTCGGTATGTATCCCTAGCTGAAGTGCAGACCTTGAATGTCACCAACTCATAGTAATGTTCCCTGACTTTAGATTCGATGGTCGCAGAAACCTCGGGGGTAGTGGTGGAAGAAGTGGAAGACATGGTTACCATTGGGCGCCTATCTGATGCGGCTGCAATCGGGATGGTAGTTTAAGCGCCCGAGCACCATTTCCCACCATTTCGCGTCTGTACTGGGTAGAATGGGTGACAAGTGACGCTACACCAGACCCTCCCTCAGATACTGCCCAGCAGCCAAGCCACCTTACACTTCGTGCGGCCGTAAAGAGAAAGGAACCTCGGACTGAGGCGAACCTTTGGTGAAGGAGCAGTCAGGGAGGGATGTACACAGTTTCGCGTGGGCGATCGCTCCGCCGAGGTCCCCCAAAACGTCTCTCTCAAAGGTCATCGGGGCGTCATGATCAAAGAGATTATAGATAGAGAAGTAACGACGAAAAGCATGATTAACACACCAGCCTGGATCTACACTAAATCACCCTCTCATCCCTTCTCCACCCACCAAGCGAGTTGGACAAAGCTGCAGGAGGTTGGACGCAGAAATCTAAGCAGCAGCCGCAGCGACCTTCCTCTTCACCTTCTCCGAACCCCTCCCCTTGCCCCTCTTCGCCTTCATAGCCCTCTTAAACCTCTCAATATCCTCCTTCAAATCCCTCCTCTTGCCCCCCTTGCTCCCTCCCCTCCCTTGCTCCCCCTCCTCTCCTCCTTGTTCCTCTCTTTGTTTCCTAGCCCTATCCTCCGGCATCCGCGCCAACTGCGCTCGACTCCTCAACCTCGGGCGTCTCTGGACATACCACTCCCACTTCCCCCACCTCCATTACCCCCTCCGGAACCTCGGAACCTGGGCCGTTAGGGTCAACGACGGAGGTGACGGAGAACGCGGAATTAACGTTTTGCGCGAGTGCGAGGGCGACGTTGTCGTTGACGGCGGTGTAGAACCGGCTGTTCTTGGCCTTTAGTTGGGAGGCGAGGTCTTCGACGAGTTCGGAGGGGATGTAGGCGAGGTAGATTGTGCCGAGTTGGGCGGCGTCTGAGGGGGATTTGTACGTTGATGGGATGAATACCTGTAGAGCGTAGGTCTTGACTTCGTCGCCTGTATCATTCCCAACGAGGTCAGTTAGTATCAATCACTGTTGCGGAGAGAAGGGGGGAGGGGAAAGGGAGGGAAGACTCACCAGGGATCTGCAACGCAGTCGCAATCAACACCTTACTATACGCAAAGATCTGACTACTACTAATCTCATTCGCAACCACAAACGGCCAATTCAACGTGCTCTTGAACAATATACTAACCAAACTGAACCCGTCCTGCACCGTGCTCAAGTCCAGTTGGGGGTTGGGGAGGATCTTGTTAGGGATGCCTACGGGCAGAGGGGCGACGGCTAAGGCGGTGGTTTCAGAGGCGGGAAGAGCCTCGGCGGTGGTGGTGGCTGCGTCGGGGTCGGTCATTGTCACTGTGGGTGAGTCGGTTTCGGGGACGCTAGCGTATGCCAACGTGGTTTCGGTCAAGACGAAGCTGAGTTCGGGGTCGACTTCGACGGTGGTGACAGGCACCTCGGAGGTCGTGGTGCTGGTGGTAGTGACAGAGTCGGTATCCGTAACCGTCTGCGTACCATTCCCCGGGAACGAAATCACGTCCGACGTCGTCGTGTCCGTATCCGTAGGTGGATCAGCGCTGTCCGTTGGGTCCGCGGGCGGTTTGTCCGTCACCGTGCCATTATTCCCCCCTGGGGGCGGCGTCGTAATCGTCGTATCTCCAGGGTCGGAGATCGTACCGTTATTGGGAGGAGGCACGGGCGGGGTGGTTATGGTGTCGTCGGGGGGTGAGGTGATCG